>CBVK0100410930.1:0-12337 GCA_900067695.1 Picea abies | reverse complement strand
AAATTAATTAAGCAATTATAGTGACCAACATATGCGTGTGGATAAGAGGCTTGAAATGAAAGATGATCTTGGGGTTGAGTTTTCCTATATGGTTTAAGAGGGTTGGTATCTAAAATATGGGAGGTGAGTTGATCCTCAAGCATCATGATATAATCATGAGGCTCTTCACAACCAAGCTCTCGACCAAAATTATTAAGGTTATCAGGCCCTAGGAGAGAGGGCTCCCAAGATATACTCCCAATATGATTTGAATATCGAGATTCAAGAAAGAACATGCGATCCTGTAAAATTTTGATGACAGGGATTAAAGAACACAAATCCTTGTGTGAATCATGAATACCAAAGGAGTAACCTAATCTACATATTTTTTCTTTGAAGTCGAGGAAAGTGATAGATCTAGCTCTAGGGTTTGAAAATTCTTTTCTTCCAACCACCGTTGGTAAAGAGGAGGTAGAAGTTCGTAGTAATGCAATAGGGAAGCCAAGTTAGTAGGGTGAATGGAAGTAGGAATTGAATTGTATGACTTGATAAACCTAAGGTTAAATGTAAGAATGTGTTCATTATCCTTCATATGTAACTGATTAAATATTTTAAGATGCTCATAGGGATTATCCAAATGTCCAATGTTAGAAGTAAACTAGTAAGAAAGTTCCAACTAGGTAGAGATGCATCCATCAAGAAGGTTGGAAAATAAAGAGGCAAAATTACCCTAAAGGGAATTCATGAACAATAGCATGCAACTATTATTATCGTTAACTCCGAGAATGGTGAAAACATCTGGAAATGCATGAAGATGTTCAACCACCATAATAGTTCCATCGTTGTGAAAGAGAGGCAAATGGTTCTTGAATTTGTGAGGTAAATGATTGACCAGGTGAGCGAACTTCAAGGGAGTGGGCACAAACCATGGGGAATTATTTAGGTCTTCTTCAAGATAAAAAACCCCATGCTTGTGAATGACTTTCTTAGGGTTAGTTGCTGAAACCATAGGATTACAACCACCAAACAAGCTTCCAATCTGTTGAGACATTGAGGTCTAGGAAAGATAAAAGTAAATTTGAAAGAATTAAAACAAAACTAGGAACGAACCATTGAACAGTTGTCCCCAGTATGGTCTCCAAAAAATATGTTGACGTCAAGAGACTAGAGAGTTCCCGACACCAACATCTCGACCTCCTGTGGGGCTAGGTGGGAAGAGACAAGAATGTCACCATAGACTTAGAGCCCCAACTAGAAAACACGTTGAACTCCATGCTAAATCTCCCCTAACCTAAAGTCCAAGCATGAAATATCTTTTCATTGTATTTGATTTTTATGATTTTATGTAGGAGTCCCTAAAGTTGAAATATAAAAATTAAATCTAACAAAAAGTTAAAGGACTAAAGAAAATGTACAAGAAAGATTATAACTTGATAATAATTTGTATTTATTTTATAAGAAAATATCTAAAACAAAACTAAGAAAGTTAATATAACTATGTTAGTTTTAAAGTGATTTAATTAAAAGAAAATTTTATTAAACAAAAACATAAGTTTGAAGACTACAAAAGAGTAACACTTTAATGATATAATATTTTTTTTTATTTTCTTTTAAAAGTTAGGATGTGATAAATAATAAGAAAATCAAAATAGTAAAGAAAGCAAAACAAAAAGTTTATACATATTAAACAAGTTAATGAATAAAACTTATATACATGATTTTTACAAAATAAACATGTTCATAAGTTTGTTTGTCTTTTTTTTTTTAATGTTGTATTAAGAGAAGATGAAGAACACTGAGAATTTAAAAAAAATAACAAAGAGACGATTTCAGAGTGTAAAAGAATTTGATCTTCATTTAAAATGCTCCCCATACAAATTCTTGAATTTTTGAAATCTACAAGTCTTTGCGTAGACTAGGGCCAAGTATATGGTCTTTAGCCACTCTAGAAAATTGTTACAATAGAAATACCAAGGGCGAAAAGAAAAAAGAAAACTGAACCAAAACATAATGGAGCAATGGTGGCGAATCACAGGGAGAAAACCTGCATATCAGAAACCGATTAGCGCTAAATAAAATCGAGCTTGAATACAACAAACTGACAAGTAAACTATTCACCTTATGAGAACCAGTAAGCACATCCTCGCGTTGTCTTTTTGTTTCTTCGCAAGACCCCCTGCTGCCAACGATTCCGTCAATCCCTGCTGAATATGTAAAGGAAGAATGATAGTTTAAAGAAACATACCTCACTACACTCCAAGCATACCTCTCTCTAAATTTTCTGCCAAAGTTTTTCTCCTAAAAATCTCTCTGAATTTTCTTCTCCACCTTTTGGCTGTAGGTTGACTCTTTTTTAAATCCTTGGTAAGTTGTTCCAGTGGTTACGGTCGTTTAACAGATGAATGAACAGAAGGAAAACTGCTTATTTTTTTAACAAATAAAAAATTATTTAAGAACTTAATTAAGGACGGTAGGTTCTCTTCTTGCCATTCATTCTGTTTCCACGAGTACTTGATAGTCGCTTTATCAATGTAAACATATTGGTGTGATTGTGTCATTATATGGTGGCAATATTCAGGTTAAAACACATATCATTACCTGCTCCTAAAATAATGCTTTCGCCCTTTTATGCTTTCAAAACAAGTAGTAAAACAACTTTATAAGGAAACCATATTTAATTTCTAGGTAATTTCTCCCAACTTAGTTAAAAGAGTTTCCTTTTTTTTTCTTCTCTCATTCCTTGGAAGACGTTTTTCGCTGAGGTATCAATCGAGCAAAGTTCTTCAACATGATAACTATCAACCTTAGATTTTTTTCATTGGGTTCATTTTGATGCTATCTCTAACTTTGATACAGCGTAGACGGTGAAGAAATAACGATAACAATGGATGAAAATCCACAATTTTTGACACCCATGACCTCATTCCCGTTCCCTCCACGAGTGAAGATTTAAAAGGAAGAAATATGCATGTATTCCAAACAGGATAGTCTAAATTCTCGTTTCCAATGGCTAGATCTCTTCTAAATAATTCAAGACTGCATAGCAGAGGTACAAGGGTTGGTAAAATGAAGCCAAGTTCTCCCTCATATGAAAACCATTTGAATGAATTTCTAGTGAATCAATTACCCGAAATATTGATTTAAAGCCAATGCCTTTCTGTCCAATATAACCGGCAGTGTAACTTTTTTTTTTGGTTGAATTCCCAACATCACAAAGAGCTCTAATTTTTTCAGCAGTGACTGCAGGTGTCCTGTTATACCATGGCTTCTTTTTGGCTTCACTAGACTCTGCGGTAGGTGATTATTATTCCTATTGTTTGACAAAGAATTTCTGAAAATAAAGAATGCAGGGGCGATTTCTCTTACTATTGAACTCAAGAATTGATCGTTGCAGACATAGGCAGTATTGAACTTATCCCCATGTCCGAACTTTCCTTTGAGATGTAATTTCTCTTAACCACAATGAAGCCATCATTTACCATCCTTCATAGGATTTCCACACTATTAAAATTCTTTCATCTAAAATCCAAACTAACTCTCACATTTCTCTAGAAGCTCTACCACAGATCTTACATTTAGAATTCTACAAATTACACCAAGTAGTTTTTCAAGAACAAAACTTAGTTCAATAGCTCCAATCCATTCCCATGATCCACTAAATGAAGGCTCCTTATCGCCAATTTATACAAGAGTTTCTTGTATTTTTTTGTGAGATGGCACATCAACCAAAGTGTAATGATGAAGCCTAAACCATGAGATTACAGTTTGTAAATATCGATAAGCACTTCACCAACCAATGCCGTCAAATTCATCTTGAAGATAATGATAATACTCATAAGAACTTTCCAACAGACACATTTGTGCCCCATAAAGCTCACTGCTTAACAGGACAACATGAACATTGGTTAGCCGCATCATGCCCTTTATTTTTGAGTGATTTCCTGCATCAACATAAGTTTTTTGCAAGGGTAAGGGAATTTGAAATTCCTACCATTGGATGATCCAAGGGTAACTTTAGTCGTACATGAATCCTTTTCCTTCTACTTGTTTCATTTTAGTTTCACCAAAGCTAAGATCATAGACGATTGTCAAAGGATGCAGGAATCTTGGAGGACAAAAATGATAGGCACATAGATTTGGTTGTTTCATTATGATATTTGATACTTTCCTCGTTGCTGACAACTAGTCAATCAACCCTGGTATTATTAATTTTGAAACTGCATCCTTTAAAGAGAGTTCCCTTGACGCAAGACACAATACATCTAGTTTTATCATCCACATTATAAGCCTTATGTCTTCCTTAGCTGAAAAACAAAACAACACTAGGTGCACGAGCTTTTACATTATCACTTGATTGATGAAGAACTGTTAGTTTTATTGGCTCCGGGATCTCTACCCCAGATGCTGATAAAACACACTTGTTAGTTGAGCACAACTTTGAGAAAGGCAAATAATTTTCATTCCAATGTCCATTATTCTTTTTCAGAGGCTCAATATCCCCCATATTTGAGTCCATGCACCGTAATAAAAGTGATGAGCATTCTTCAGATTGATTGGCTACACTCTCTGCATGGAACACAACTCTTGGTCCTTTTAGGGTTGCAACAAATTCCTCAACTACCAACGAAAATTGCTCCTCTGAGGATTTATTTGATGCCAAGTAAAATGGTAAGTTGAGTGTCATTTGAAAATGAAGAAGGCATGTAACATCCCATAGGTACTGTGTGGACTTCTCTTCATGTATGACAGTCTTAAAAGCTTCAAAAGATGAACTATTTCCCTCCATGTATATGAAATACTCAATATCATCTTTGTTTATGGTTGCAGCTACACCAATCACAAAAGAACTCTCATTTTGCATTGGTAGAAGATATTTTCTTAATTTGGAACAGATATCTCCATTCTTTAGTGCATTGTCTCTTCCATTTGTACAACTTACAAATAATGCTCCAATGACTTTAAGTCCCCTAGGAAGTAATACTTGTAAATCATCTATTACCATATCATCCTTGTCGAATGCTTGTAGTAAACTAGTGTCTGTTTGAGAGCCTATATCATGTGCAACTTCAAAATTGATCACCAACCTTCTTCATCATAACTTAAAGAAGATGTCATTGTAGTAGCAACTCAGCGAGAGGCAAACGACTTTGAGAAAGCAATTGTGAAATGAGAGGGGGAGCCTCGCAATGCTTTGTCAGCTAAGTATACGATGATTTTGGTCAACACTGTGTTCCAATATACCTCGTGCAATTCTTGGGGTGATGATAAAGATAAAAACATCGAAGTGTCTAACGTTTCTAGAACAAGTCTAGATCTATCATCATTTTTATACGATTCAACTTAAAGAATCCTCTTTCACAACTAGTAGTGTGAGCAGGAGTAAGAACAATTATCCACAATTTCATTAAATTTGGGTAAGACTCACACCACTCAGGTTCTCCTCCACATTGTTCACATGTTGCAACCATGCTTTTCCTTGGATATGTCCGATCTAGAGTAATAGTAAAGCTTTCCATTTCACCTTCACATTTTTCTGTATCAATTATTGGTAAGTCTCCAATATCAATTTTTTCACATAGTCATCTCAACCATCGTTTTGTTTCAGAGTTTCTTTTATTCTCTTCTTCAAAGTAAGAACGAGGACTGAATAATTTTTTTGCATTGAATACTGGAAAATCTATAAACTTTTCATTGAGGCAATCAATCAACTTTTGGATGAATTCTTTACCCAAGTGAACACAATATTCCATAGCACTTGACCCAAGTGAACACAATATTCCATAGTACTTGACCCAAGTGAATTAGGTGTAGGTTCAAAACTTAACATATGCACATGTGAAGCACTTGTATTATCAATAAACTCCAATTTTCCATGTTCTGATTTCTTCAAAAAATATGAAATATGTTGAGAACCTGCTCCAAACATATCGTGCAAGAATCTTCTATGAATAAGTTCAATAAGAACATCTAATTTCATACCAATAGATGTTATATCAATATGTTCCTCTTGAAATCGTTGACTTAGCTTATTTCATTCAGTTAGAACATCTTCCAAAAAATGCATACAAAATTGAACTTGAAATATTGTTCCCATTTCATACATCTTTCTGTTATCATGTTGCCATTCTTGTAATAATGTCGACATAATTTTGACAAGCATGTTCATCACATGTCCCCTAGAAAGCCATCGGATTTGATGAATTTGAAGTACTTGTAACTTATCAATTCAAAATAAGTCCATTAAACTTTTGAGTTCTCCATGCCCCCTTGCAGATTTTCCCAACCAAGAATATACTTTATTGGACAATTTATCGATATAATTAAATTCTAGAAAACAATTTGTATCATCAGTTATAACTAGTGCCTCACGATGTGCTACAAAATGAATGCATAACAAATGAGGCACTTCATGAAGCAACTTGGCATCCAAACCTTCATGAATACCTCTCATAGATGAGTCTCCATCTGACCCAAATCCCACCATTTTATATTTTGATAAATCCATTTCAGATAATAATCCTGACAGGGATTCATACATTGATTGTGCAATACTATCTTTGATTTTTCAAATAATTTTTTTTTTCATGTGGCCCTCTTCCCCCATCCATTATATATGTAATATATACAATAAAGTGTTGTTCCATTGTTTTATCTGTACTTTCATCCACTATAATAGAATAAAATAGACTCGAGCAAATTTCTTCCATCAATTTTTCCCAATAAACCATTTTTTCTACGAGTAAAAACTTTTTCTAGATGTAATATTAGTATATGAAGAATATTCATTGGTTAAAGGCATATTGGGTGTTCCCTTGTACCTAAAGGTAAATCTTTTATAGCCACAAAATACACATTTTCCATCACACTGATTATTTTGGATTTCTCAACATCAAGCATGATTTCAACATGTTTTGTGATGGGTAAATATGATTTCCTTCATTTAATCTCCAATAGTTGAACCGAACGTTTATGAGCCTCAGATATAACATGAACATTTAACCCACCTAATTGAATTGTACTACTACCTTCTCTTACATATGGCTTATCTCCTTTGAATTTGACACACCATGAACACGTGATGAGCTCTTCACCATTTGAACCTATTATAGGATAAGCCTGTTTGTGTATTAGTTTCCATCCATATTTAAATGCTCTTTTAGGAGCTACCCCCTTTCCTTTCTTTTTTGGAATACCTTCTTCTCCAATATTAATCTCATCCACAAAATCAACATTTTCTTCAATATTTGTACCATCTTGCTTCATTTTAAATGCATCAACAAGTGTTATTTGTCTTCCATGTTTTTATATGAAAATAAAATATCATTAGAAATAGATGAAAAAATATTATATTATATATAATAATAATAGAGAGTTCAATTATTACAATTAAGAATGACATTCACATAACTAAAGTGAAATTGTTACATAACTAAAGTAAAATTGTCATTAACCTAAAATCTTGTAAATATTTATTGTAAAGTATTGTAATTCACTCATTATATAAAATATATGATGATTTTTTTTTTCATATTTATCAATTATATAAGAAAATATTAAACCATAATAAATTATACAACATTTATTTATTCTATTGTTAATCAATAAATTTATTTTCAAATTATTTAATTTTAAAATTTATTTTGTTTATTAAAATTTATAAATTAATATTAATTTAAAAAAAATGATATAATCATCCATATCATTCTAAAATATAAAAGTTAATAAATGATTTTATTAAATATTTACCCCAATTTAATTGGATATTTAATGATGTGGATTGCAAAAATATCATTCATAATTAAATTATGTCTATATCTATTAAATTTAAACTTAGTTAACACAAATTTCTTTTTAGAAATAAAAACTATTTCACTTTAAAGTGATTAAATTTATTATTTTGTTGTTTTACAAACTCAACTATCAAATACCTACTTAGTACCAATACCTACTCCAAGTGATGATTATATTAAAATTAATGGATGTGTTTTTCCTAATTAAATTTCAATGTATTATTATTTCACATAGTTTCAACAACTATTTTTAACTAACACATTACACTATTAATTTAAACATAAAACTATAAATTATTCCATTACTATTTGTGAAAATTGTTTATTCAATCCTTAAATTTTAATATCAAATATCAGTATTAAATCACCATGTGAGGTGATGTTAATCATCACATTGATTATTGAGAAAATGTATGCACATAGAGATTTTAAATTAAGAAATTATTATATCACAAAGAATATCATTATATCCAATAATCTATCTTAAAATTCACCATTATAGTGATTTATCAATTACAACATAAACATTATAATTATCAAATTTTACATTTCTAACATTCTAATCAATTTTGTTATATCTTTATCTACACTAATCTAGTTGAAATTTAACTTATAATTAAAACAATCTAACTATATTTCATGATAAAATATTCAATTGATTTCTAACTTATTTTTCAAAATCCATTTTATTAAATCTAACTTCATAGAAATTATGCATATATATTTATCATTTTTTTTATTATTAACTGCAACTTTTCTTTAATTTAATTTACTTAACAAAATATTGCACGCAATAATAATTTAGTTTAATGTTTTTTTGCTTCATTTTGTTGAATAAAGTTGAGCATTTATAATTGCTAGTTTATTAATTTCTTATAATTGTATAATTAATTAACTAAAACAAAACATAATCAACTAAAAACTAAAATAAACATAATTAATAATCAACTAAAATATACATATTGATATACATGCTACAAACATTAACAATTAATTAAAATTAATTAAATTAATAAAACACTCACATGTACTCAATGATATTATACAAAAAAACCCTCTGGGGATTAATTTAGTGGAGGACAAATGAGGGCCACATTCTATGTAAGTGGCAACCCAAAGTATCTAATCATTTTTTTCATTAATAAAACAATATAATTTAATAACAACTTTTTACACATATGAAATGGACAAGCACACACCAAAAAAATTGATGATTTAAAATAAATTTTATAATTGTATAATTAATTATCTAAAACTTAAAAAAATATAAAAAAAATAATTAATTAAAACTAAAAGAAATATAAATTAATAATCAACTAAAATAAAAAAGCATAATTAATAATTAATAAAAACTAAAACTAAAGTTTTTAATCAATTTTGATATTAAAAAAACAATATAATTTGATAATAACTTTTTACACTAATGAAATAGACAAACACATACCAAAATTTTTGGTAATTTAAAATAAATCTTATAATTATATAATTAATTAACTAAAACTAAAATAATATAAATTAATAAATAACTAAACTAAAAACATAATTAATAATTAACTAAAACTAAAATAAATATATTAATATACAAACTACAAACATTCATAATTAATTAAAATATATTCAATTAATAAAACACTCACATTTAATAATACAACAGAACAAACACATTCAATAATACCAAATCTACGAGATGGGGAACTTGAGAAGGGTTACATTGACAAAAGAAATTGACTTACATTGTGCAATAATATATCCGCCAATTCTCAAGTCACAACCCTTGGTATTTAGAGAATTTATGATTTAATCTTCCATCTATATTAATTCAATAAATAAAATATGCATGCATGAACCAACTCCATACAAATAAGATTGTATTATAGAAAAAAGCATAACAATTCTTTTTTTAAACTCACTTGACACATAAAACAATTGTTAATATTCTTTTTGTATTGTTAAGATATAGGGAAAAAGATTGTTAAAATTCTTTTTTTATTGCTAAGATATAGGAAAAAAAAGACTAATAAAAAAAACTTATAAAAACAATAAAAGAATAAAAATAGAACATATTAAGGAAATTCCTTAATCCATAAAAACAATGAAAAGTAAAATATATTAAGAAATTTTCGATTGCCTTTCAAATGAAAAAATATAAAATAATTTTCATTTCAAATTTGACAAGTATTTTTTTATTTTAATTTTCATTTACATTGAAAATAATTTTAAATCCTTCTATGAAGTACTAAATAATTCCTAAAAGGAAATAAAAACCTCAATTTTGATCTCTACATCTTCATGAGTAATGAACTAATCTTAAACTATGATGATATTACCTTCTTAGATTATTATTATTATTATAATATAACTTTTATTATACCCTTCTTGGATTACTATTACTATAATATAACTTTTATTATGCCCTTTAACATTATTATTATTATAATGTAATTTTTATTGATAAAAAAATATTCTCCCTTTTGTCTTTATACGATTTCACTGATAAAGTCTACGAAGGTATACATACCCTACCCCCCTCTGGAATTGAACCTATAACTTATTAAAAGGAAACACATGTTCTTAACCATTAAGCTCACTCAAACTGTAAAATATAACTTTTACCCCAACCCTTTATATTAACCCCTTTATATCGACTAGCAAAGCATGAGGGTATTCACATGAAATATTTTTAACCAAAGGAAAGGGAAGCGCGAGAATTCCAGTCCCATGGTCGAGAAAACAAGTACGCACGAGTATTTGTTGATGCCGGAAACCGAATTTGAATCAGAAATTTTCAAATAGATGTTAAAAAAGTTTCAGATATTAAACAATACGCAATTCGTCTTTCTTAACAAATTTGGTCCTTTTCTTAATGGTGTAAGTCATTAGTCCTGCCAAACACATCCTGTATATTAGATTATGCTCCGAATGCATTTAGTTGTTCTCTGAAATTATAGAAACATGGTTTTTCATTTAAAAATATATGAAAAATATCTCTGCTAAAGTTTGATGCATTAACTAGGATAATGTTAAAAATGCATAATTGTAAAAGTGTCATGACTTCCATAAGCATTTGACACATCATTAAAGATAAGAGGGTGTGGGTCAGCTGTTGCAAAGGCCTTATACACCACAATGTAAACTTTATTCAATTTAGTGGCTCTATTCTATACAATTGGATCACGCATGTTATACACATTGGTATGATTTTGGAAGTCTATATTTCCCAAAGATATTGGTGACAACAAGAAGTGAAAATGATGTCATGCATTGTGACTTTAAAAAACAATTATCTACTTGATATATATCCTACGTGGATTGTAACCATGTAATTTACATGGTTCCATCCTACCTACTAAGCCTCCAAGCAAGATTTTTTATAATATAATAAATAATAAATGCCATATAATGTTGTATAATGAATAATAAATGTCATTTAATTTTAACATCTTATATATCTATGTTGCTTTAATATAATTAAATAAAAAAGAATAACTATGAAATAAGAGAGAAACACCCACAGTATGTAGAAATTCCTTACTAGTTTTAAAGATAGCAAGATAAACGATCATATATCAAGTAGATTCCATTACAAAGTAAGAACAAGCACCAACAGAGATAGCGCACCACTTTTCCTCCAAGAGACAAGTATCAAGCATCCAAAATTTGCACAAGAGAGAGAGACATGCAATTTTCCCAAAGAGGCTAGAAATTTCAGCCAAGCTTATGTAATTCTCAAGTGTTATGATATGATAAAATGAAAGAAAATGACATTTATTTATACAAGATCATATAAAAAAAGTTTGTTCAATTAATTAGGGTAAAACACAATTTAGGGAGGCCAACCTCCTCTAATTTCCCCTCTACAAATCAAAATTTAACTTTACATAAGAAATAACCCCAAAAAGATGACGCCATGCCCTAAAAGGGTAATGTTTTGGGTCAAATGGAAAGACGTTGAGCTAGATAAGGAAGTTTTTGGGCCTCTCAAGGCCTTGTCTCCATGCACTGTGGTCTTCCTCCAAGCAGCAACATCATGCCACCATCAAATCATCCAATCACCACCAAACCCTATCCTTCCACATGTGATGTCATATCCCAGAAGTGCAACACATGGCCTCCAAAGGTAGGTCGTTGGACCTAGGAAGGCTAGCAAATCACCGACAGGGGTATCCTCAAGTGCCTCCAAAGGCAATGTCTCTGACCTAGGTGTACAAGAGGAAAGGATGCATCATCCATCTCGCGGACTTCATGCCCCAAGTGAAGGTCCAAGTGACCTTGTGCCTTCATGAAATGACTTCCACCTGTCAAGGCCCTGCAAAGACAATAAATTCACCCTCCAAGGGCTCACAAGTCACAAGCATCATGTCAAGTAAGCCATATATAAGAAAATAACCACTTGAACATGTGCATCAAGTCCCCCCTCTCAAAATAAACAAATACTCAAATACCTTATGCAACTTGCCAAATTTAGGTATGGGAGGGTTGTCATGGTGACCTATTGGGTGAATCATTGCCCAAGACAATGAGTGTTTCCTAGGTGGACCCAATCTAAGTCATCAGGGGTGATTTTAAGA
>CBVK0100410929.1:0-12337 GCA_900067695.1 Picea abies | reverse complement strand
ACGGCTGAAAATTCTTCGTGATGTCGCGGGCCCCAGTTTCGGCGTTTTCGGCACTGTCGGGGTTCGGGGTTTCACGATGCTCGAAGACATAAAACCTTCACCCCACGAACTCCCGAATGCCGAAATGGCACGGATGTGCACCGCGTGTCCTTAAGATGACTAACCGAGGTAGCATTCTCTGCTTAACAGGGGACTGTGCTCGTTCTCAGGCTCGCTTTATGTGACCTAGTACTAGGATCGTGGGCTAGGCTTTGAAGGGCGCTTATCGGCATTTCAGGTTTTGGGGTTTCGAAAGGCGAAGAAAAGGGGAATTTTACCCCTTGAACTCCCAAATGTCGATATGCCAGTGTGACTGGATCTTGTGCCATGCGTCACTGGATCGGACGACCCAGATTCAGCCTTGAAATATAGGAGATTTCCTTGATGCTATATGTCGGGTCACTTGATAGCCCCGAGACCCCGATGACCGTTGATCTACTTCGTGGATGGATCTTGGTTGTCGACAGCAAAACCTTGCCCACTCATTTGACTCGTAACCGGAAAGGATATCCTTCCGTTGCTGCGCTTGGGTGTTTCCCGGTCATCCTGCAGACCTGGGTACTTTTGTGCCTAAGACAAAAATAATCGCTAACATAAAGTACCAACAAAGTCTTGGAGGCAATTTGGACAAAAACAATCTCAACAAACTGTCAGAATTGGGCAGTCAAGATTTCAAATTCCTTATGGGCCTATAGCACGACATGGCGTAACACTACTGGCTACTCCCCTTATCATTTATTCTATGGAAAATAACCCATCTTCCCAATTGAATTTGAGATCAAGACTCTAAGGATGGCGAAGGAAATTGGACTGGATCTTACATAGGCACATAAACAACGCTTACAACATCTCAATGAGTTAGATGAAGCATGTATGTTCACGCTATAGTGCACAAATGTTATCAACAACAGAGAGATAATTGGCACGATAAACATATAAAAAATAAATCCTTCCAGAAAGGCGATTGGGCGCTTCTCTATGATTCCAAATTTCAGGATTTTCCTATAAAATTATAGACAAGGTGGCTCGGACTGTATGAAATCTATGAAGTTCATGATAATGGAACTGTCACCTTAATCACCATCAACAGATCTGGTTCTCCTTTTCTTGTAAATGGACATTGGTTATGACTCTACCATCAACCACTTTCAAAAGAATATTTTTTCTAAGAAGTATGTAAGGAACCTACTATTCGGATTTTAGCTAGCTAGGATGGTAGCCCAACAACCTCAACTTCATAAAATAATGATTCTTATCAAGCACTGTACATATTGTATATAGTTTTATTTACATATTTGATTGAGTGTTTTTTAAAGGTCACTCGAGAGAATAGGAACTGGGAAAGATGACTGTAATGAGTATAATTAGCACTCTTTTATGTTCCTCGCTCCTACAAAAACCCAATAAATATAAAGCTTGTTATCACAGAAAATGAACATATCTACATAACGCTAAATAGACCATCCAATACTTCGATAAACTTACCCATAGAAATTGAATGAATTTAGTTGATGACTAATCAATCATAGATTCACTAAAACAAAAATGATTGTGGGAGGTTTCCAATCACTTAACTAGATGGTTAAAACTGGAACATCATCACTGATTTTCATTTAAAACGAAACAATTGGTGTTCCTTTGAACGATTTTTGATACCTTTGCTTATGGGTTTTGTTCCTTTGAAAGGAACAACTATTGTACCTTTGAGTGATTTTTGATCCCTTCATGAGTAATATCATCCATTCAAAGTAACGATTGTCGCTCCTTTTTGTTACATTGTTGTCTTCAAATAGCGTTGTTCATTCGAAAGGAACAATTGTTGTCCCTTCTGCATTTTTCCTTATTTCTCTTTAAGCATGCCATTATTACGACAATTGCTCCCTAGGGTATGACCTTCATTCATTAATTTTCATCATCACTACTTCTAATGATCATAAGTAACAATTTGTCATTTTTGTGTAGATTATTTAACATACCTTATCAAATTTTTGGATTAATTTCTTCGAATTATCTTAAAAATTGTTCATAATTCATTAACCACCATAATTTGTTTCTTTTCCCTATATATATAAATATACCAGAATGATAATTTCCTTCATATTATAAAAAGGGGTCTAAAGCACATTTTTTACTTGGTATTCTTACACTTCTTACACCATCCCTCACTCTTAAGGAGTAGATGAGCCTCCCTTGATAGAACCAAAATAATTTTTTTATGAGTAAAGTAATAAAATTTCTCCCACAAAGGATAGGGGGTCTCATCATGATCCAACCTACCATGATCATCGGGTAATAACATAAGTGGCATTCCCACTATGGCTACCACACCAGGGTAATGGCCTTTGGAATTTTTTCGTCAAAGGACAAGAGGTCTCATCATGAGCCAAATTGTTCACTTAAGTTATGATCTAGTGAGTGGCATTATTGTTATCTGGATACCAAAATAGGATAGTGGTATTTTTGGGAAAAGAGGATTCAAACTATTTATTAAGGATATAGGCTTATCTATGGGTTAAAAGGAAACCTTGTCGAGGCTATGGAAACCTGTTGGCAGCAATGGCTCTGCTTGTGGTATCGAAGTTTATCTTTAAAATGCCAAGTCTTTTGTGTGTTCCTAAATTTCCTTTCCTAAAAATGAGGCTATCATTCTATCTCTATCCAATAACAAGGGAGAGTTACAACGTTATGATATGTGGAACATTTCTAAAAATACGTGAACAAATTTAAAAAATATTCGGGATCTTTCTCCTTTTAATTTTTTTTTAAAATAGGCATGTCAATTTGAATTTCCCATGCAAAGTGATGATTGTTCATAATTACCATAAAGTGATTTTTGAAAGTTCTTAATGATTTTTTTTCCCAGCGGCGACGATGACATACTAATCATACCTCACCTGAAGTACCTACCATTATTCCACTCATACAATTTGACGGTCGAGGTTGACCTTTTCGTTTATGAGGGGGCAGATACTTTGCACATTTTCCGATAGATCTTAATAATTGTAATAAATGGGAAAACTCATACTATTTTGCACTTGTTGTTCTATGATATTTTCTATTTCTGGCAATATTGCTTCCAAAGCTGGTCAAACTAAGCTGCAACAAGGAATGATAGCCCTCCTCATCTGTTCAAAGAAACATGGGTGGCCGAAGTATACGCCAAGAGCCTGCATGGCTACATGCAATCGAACATGCAAGAGAAATTTTACACTGTATGGGGTGGATAGAGCACTTCAATAGGTTGCAAGGATACGACATAAATGTCACGCTCATATTTTTTCAGAACTTGTAGGGAGGAGTCTCCATGGTCTGAGATATACAAATTCCGATTACTGAGCAAATCGTAGTAGAGGTTACATGCCTCCCCAACATAGACATACAGTGGACCGGGAGGTATGCATTGCTCAAGGAGGTTGCGGAATATTTTGTAGATCCTGGAGAAGAACTTGATAAAAAGGGAAAGGGACTCAATCGCAGTGCTCTCAGTGAGCCATGGAAGGCATTGGTAGGAATTGTTGAAAAGTCAACAAGAAATGTGTGTCTAATTTATTTTTCCCTTAAAACAAGAAATGTGTGTCTAATTTATTTTTCCCTTAAATAAATTGGACAATACATATTAATCTATTATCTCATAATTACTTGAAAATAGTTAACTGAAATGGAAAATTAGTTAGCGATAGGAAATTCGAGTTCAAAGGTTGACCAGTGGGACATGCAAGTCGAATTAGTTGTAACTAAGTGATTCAAAGTTGTAACAGAGTTATATGTGTAGTTATGTGAGTTGTAAAGTAGTTTAACTCAGTTAAGTGAGTTAAGATCAGTTGCACTAGTTGTAACTGAACTTAAACCAGTGAGATTTCAGTGAATTAATTATTAATTAATTCACAATCAGTGCTCTCACATGCAACTAAAGATTTACCACTGTTAACTATATGCATGTCAGATCCAGCGGAGACCTAGTTGAGATAACAAGTGAAAGGGATAGTTTGACTATCGATTGTGACTTTAGTGGGTTCACTCATGCAACCACACACACATTGGATGTGTCCATGAGGAATGCGCAGCCTAGGCAAGAGGAATTCATTCATTGCAGGGATTTCCATCAACAGGGATTGCACAGAGGAGGCAGGCTATCTGGGAGCAGTAAATTGGCACATGAATTTGTCAATTTTTGCATGACAGTGTGAGATGATTGTATATTGTATTGAAAGCTTGTTGGTGTACAAATATGTTCAATATATATCTTTCACTCATTTAAATGTTAATCCGGGATTCGTAATCAAAAGAGTTGTTACACTATATGTGTCGAGAACAGGTAACCTACCTAAGTCTGTTGCATATAGGAAATAATTAATAACATAAAAACTCTGTTTCTAAGATTTCTAAACACTTTAAATATCTTTGAACTTAGAGAAATTTGATAATGAAACTTAAACAAACAACCAATCAAAGAGATGCTATCCTAAAGAAACAAGTCTGTTCATTTCAGGCTCATGAATTAAAGGGATGGACTTAAGAGATTGTCTCCTATAGCAATCAAAACAGTAGATAGCAATCAACTCCAATCACTCTTGAAATCAAAACCAACTCCAGCTTCATGTAATTCAAACAAACCAACATAAGGAATATTCAGTATAATTGAGAGACTTCATTGCAGAGCATGAAGATGAGGTATAAAGTCTTTTGGTTCCTTGATATACTAAATCTACTGCAATCATAAACTCAAGATGTCAGTCCCACGCTTCAAATAATTAAATGGCCATATTCAACATTTGAGAATGAAATATCTATTTGATCTAGCACCTGATTATTCACACCAATCCAAAAATGATTAACTCAATGTTGAACTTTGAAAATAAATTAAAGATCAATCACACACACATTGTTGTAAAATATCCACACAAACACACATAACATATACAAGGAGGTTTACCTTAGTTAGGGTGGTGGGCCCTTGTCGAAACTCTTAAGGAAGTAACATACTAAAGCTTTTCACTCACATTCAGGAATTGACATAAAAGATATTTTGCATTAATTCAACTGATAAATTGCATCAACAATCTTTTACTTCATGCATAAAAAACGATAGGTATCGTCTGGTTTTGATAGCATACTTCGTTACATTCCTTATTATCCACACCCTATCACCTATAAAACATTCCTTATATAAGGTAATATGATACTATCAATATCTATAGATAAGCATTAAATAGTTTGAGAGATTTTACAATTGATATTTACATCGAATTTCTAGGAATCAACTCCATCCTCATGACACGAAGTGCATGAGCGATGGAGTCTCTCATATTTTGGAAAACTTATTTAGGAGATTCTGTTCAACTGCCTTCTCGAAATATTCACCACCCTACTGGTCCAACTGGCGCATTTTGGAAATAGAGGTTTTGGTACCGGAATACACACAGTCACAAGTCTGGTACTGAAATGGACGTAGAGAAGACAATACCAGAATGGATACGAAATAGATAGTACCAAATCAAAATTTCCTTGGGTACTAGAATAGATTTGGTGTCGGATTGCATGATGTATGGTAGTACCGGAATAGGGCAAGTACCGAATAGGCTACTCATGAGTCAAACTATTAGGACTATACAAAAAAGAACACTTTAATCGAATTAATTCAAGAAATTTAAACAAAACATGCTTTAAATCATCAATTACCTCTTGTGAACATGAACACGGTCATTAGGTATGTGTGTGGGAGGAAAATAATCAAGTATAGTCTCATAGCATAGGAAAAAAGGCTTAGATACAAGGTAATATAGGGCATTATATATGTCAAAAGAGGGACTCAACATTTCCCCCATGCTGAAGGTATTGCATGTCCTCATGCAACATTATCAAAATTGATACCCAAAAATTATGTAAAATTGGATCCTTCTCTATTATTTCTCAGGTTGCAGGATGTTAAAACCAGAAACTTCATTCCTCAATTCCTTATTGATCACCCTAGTGTACTAGATCAATCGTAGGACCTTGTTGAGTTTGGAAGAGACCTTTTCATGTTGTTCCTTCAATTGTGCATTCTTTTCCTTGATATGCATGTCCAATACCTTGTTCTCTTCAACTTCTTGCTTCAGCCTCTCAACCTCTACTGTCAATTTTTGTTTGCTTAGGGACTTGTCTAGGATAGGTGTGATTACTTCCTTGGTCACCTCCTCTCGGGCTTCTTTTTATTTTCTCAAACCCCTCAATGTCTCTGTTACCAACCCTTTTGTCTCACTTATTATTTTAGCCCCATAGCCACTTCCTCTTTCTAAAGAACTTGGAATATCCATGGGTTCCCCTTACAGAGAAGGTATATTTGGAACTATCGCTTGCTTGGACATGCTTCTAGTGGTCCTTCGTGTGGGTAGTGAGACTTTATTCGATTTTATAACAGGGGTAGGTGTTTCCTCAGACAACTTTATTTTCTTAATCTTAACACCGGTCGTGGGCCTGGCCACCTGTTTCTTCTGTGTTGATTTGATCCCAATCTTGAGGTTTTGAGTTGTGAATTCTGGGGTTTTCTTCTGTTGACTAGCCCGTATTTATACCCTGGAATATTGAGGCATAGGTCCTTGAATTTTTGCCTTCTCTCTTTCAATCTTCTTTTCATTCCACTTGTCACCTTAGCAGTTTCTTTCAATTCACCAACAAGTTTTTGGGAAGACCGAATAATTTCCTCCGAAATATTTTTCAATTCTTTAGGGGTTTCCAGAGGGGGTTTGACAGTTTCCTTACGTGAAATCTCATGTTGATATGTTTCCTCTTTCTTTTGTTTCTTACTCCGTGATAGTTGGTCTTTAGGACGCATGACTGAGCTAGACTGTGTAGAACTTTTCTTGCGTTGTAAGTTGAGGTTAGGGGTCTTCTCTACTTGGTTGGTTGGTTCTAATGACACCTCCATGGTTGATTCAGGAACATTGTATGATCTACCTCCTAGCTCATAGTCTTCCTTTTGTCTTTTATCCTTTTGAGTCGAGGTAGGGCTCATTTTTTGGGATTGGGTGGCTTTCCTTTTCCTCGATGTAGTAGATTCCCCTACGACAGACTTTTCTATCACTGATTTCTCAATGGACTGAGACGATTTGGGTGTAACAATGCCTACTTTACTTCTTGATGTCGTTCTTTTGTATTTCTTTGCCTTTATGCTTGAACCCTCACTGTGTATCCCTGCCTCCTGTATCTCAACAGATTTGGATATTCCTTGAGCAAAATTCTGTTGGAGTAATTGTTTCCAACTACCACCTTGTGTCCTTAAAGCATGAACAACCAAAAGTTTGATTAAACCATGGTGATGAAGGCTAGTTTTTGGTTTCTTGGAAATTGACCTCACCCCTCTCGCCGTCTTCTTTAAACTCATCCATAGGAAGTGGGGAAAGTTAATTTGTGGTCCTCCCTTGAAATGTGATAAAAGCTTCAAATGATAAATGAAGGTCACTGCATACCTTCCTTCACATGTGAGGAATTTCTGCAGACTTATGAGCATCATCCAATATTCCTCTTTGACGTAGCTTCGTGGGATGCCCTTAGTCCAATCAGGGAATTTTTGACAGAGTTTCCTGTCAACGATCACCCTCTTGAAGTATTCTTCTCCAACCATGGGGAGACCTGTAGCTTCTAATACAGTGGCTTCTATGATTGTTAGATTTATGTCTCCAAACTGCACACTTCCTTCATCATATGTCTGTGTGAAGGTAAGAGAAATTCCTTCGTGATGGCCTTTAAACTTCTCCAAAAATGGCACCCACCCTACCTGTTCATATTTATCCTTGCAAGCTTGATATTCTGTTGTTTCCCTGTATAATTGAAATATGGGCTCATGCCTGTCAACCCCCATGCTAGCTTAAAAAGTTCTCCCAGGTGGATGAGGCACAGATAGAGGGTTGAGGGTTGAGTACTGGATAAATGTAGGTTGTGATAGAGTACCGGACAAGGAAAAATATGCAAGGGATACGAAGGCACATGATGTCTATAGATGGTGTGACAACAACGGTAAATAACGCTCATCTGGATGGTAGAGCCATCCAGAGGAGCATTTATAGATGGAAGTGTATATTACAACGGTCACATTGATAATCATAATGATATGGTGAGGCAAGTCAGATCCACTAATGGCTTACGGACTTGTGGGAAACTTGGTGTTGGATAATATTCACGGAAAGGTGTGGTCATTAGGATCGAGACTTGTGAGTGTAGAATCAGCTAGGATTATTATTCGATATTCTTAGAGACGTGGTTTGTGCCATTTCATATAGTACGTTAGCGCATCATAAGTTTATGTGATTTATTTATCGGATAGATAGAGGGAGTATGATTTTGATTTGGTAAGAAACATCATGACCTTGCAATCTTAATATTTCAGGGTATAGGGACATATTCTCTTATGGAAATGTGGTTGAGGATTTTTCAAAGGTTTTTGAAAGAAAGGGTATGTCATGATCCAAGAGCAAACAAATGTTTTTAAATGCATATTTAGTCTAATTCCTTTAAATAAAATGAAAAAAATGTTGAATCTATATGTTCTTGTACTAATAATTGAACAACAACTTGGAAATATGATGAGAGTTACCAGTCACATCCTTACTAGTACCATATAATCTAAGTACTGGATCACCTGTGTACAACGTTGGAACTAGTACGGGATCACCTGTCTGTAGAGTTCATAATTAGTACCATAGTAGTGCAGGGTTCCTTATTTAATATCAGATAGGATCTGGTATTGGATAAGAACGACAAGATGATTTGGTGCAGGGGTGGCCCTTGGTACCAGATGAACATAGAGGTGATCATTGGTGTCAGATAAGCATAGAGATGAACATTATTTTCTGGTGCTTGAAAAATCTTTGACACAGATTCTGGTGGGAGTGACTTGTAGGAATAGTTGGTGTTCTGTGATCAAATTCAATTGAAAAACCATGTAATTACCAAAATTTTGTAGAGGAGTAATGCAAGAGATCTCTGTAACATGAGGGTATTCTGCAATGATGAGTTACTGATATGATAGAACCCCTTTTCTTTTGGAACCAGGGTGATCACAACTTCTGCTGGCATTTCCTCTTTTATTACAAAAAATAACAATAATAATCCTAACTACTACTTTTCTGTAGATTTTTATCGAGCCCATATTAGTTAATGCTCGATGGTATTTTCAATTTTGTAGAGTCTGAAAAACTCAAAGGAAACTCTCTATACTTTCTCGTGGATTTTTATCGAGCCCGGGCCAGTTCCTACTCGCCGGTGTTTTCAATTTTAAAGAGTCTGAAAAACTTAAAGGAAACTCTCTATACTATCCCATGGATTTTTATTGAGCCCGGGCCAGTTCTTTCTCGCCGGTGTTTTCAATTTTAAAGAGTCTGGAAAACTTAAAGAAGACTCCATCTGGTAGATGCCCTCCTTATTTGTTTGTCTACATGGGAACACAACCAACTTTTGTTTTTTTCTTGTTAGTTATATTAGAAAAATAAAAGAGAGACTTTATCTAATGACACACCTATGTACAGAAGATGAATTTATGAAATTGAACTTACTGTGGTAGGTCAGTAGGAGGGGAAACCCTCTTGCTTACCAGTTGCATTTCAGAACTCTGAAGAACATTTTTTACGAAATCCTCTTTTGACAGAGGCTTATGATAAACCTTTAGTCGATGCCCATTTACAACAAAGGAAGTCTGATTTTCATCAATGTTCTTTATCCTTACTAAACCATTCTCATAAAATGTATCAACCTCATAGGGCCCCATCTATTTAGTAGACGATTTACCTTTAAAATTTTTGAATCTGCTATCATATAAGAGGGCCCAATCACTTGACTGGAAGGACTTATTTTTAATGTACTTGTCATGCCATTTTTTCCTTTGCTCTTGTATCAGGGTGGTTCTTTGTAGAGCATTTTGTCTTATCTCATCAAGCTCATTTAATTGTAATATCCTTTGTTTTTTAGCTTAGTTCAGGTCCATCCCTAATTGTATGGCAGTTCTGAAGGTTTTTACCTGAAACTCTATGGGCAGTAGTACCTGTTTCCCATACACCAAATCATATGTTGTATGGCCTGTTGTATTTCTCCAAGCTGTCCTGTAGGCCCACAAGGCCTCAAGCAACCTATCAGCCCAGTCTTTGTGATGTGGTTGAACAGTCTTAGTGAGGATGGCCTCTATCACTTTGTTGGTCAATTCCACTTGGCCATTGGCTTGGGGGTGATAGGGAGAAGACTTTCTGTGTTTGATCTTGTACTGTTCAGTAAGAGCCTTGACCAAATTTGAGGTGAATTGTGTCCCTTGGTCAGTGACTATTTCCTGAGGTACCCCGAAACGAGTGAAAATTTCCTCAAAGAGAAAGTCTACAAAAAATTGTTCATTGGTTGAATACAAAGCCTTGGCTTCTACCCATTTTGTTACATAGTATGTGCAAACTAAATGTACTTTTTTCTGTGGGACATGGGATTGATAGGTCCTACAAAATCTAAGGCCCATTTTTCAAAGGGTTCGATCACTAATTGGGCTTGGTGTGGCATTTCGTTGACTGTTGTAGGTTTTTCCATTCTTTGGCAATCATCGCAGCTAGCCATGTATTTCTTTGCATCCTTGAAGATGGTTGGCCAATAATAGCTAGACTGTAGAATCTTGTAAGTTGTCCCTTTTTCAGCAAAATGGCCTCCACATGGGCCATCATGGCAAGCTCTGAAGATATCCTGCATTTCGTCTTCCCAAACACATCTTCTGATCACCAAATCAGGTCCAGTTTTGTATAGGGTATCCTCATGCCACATATAATTGGCACTTAGCTGAATAATTATTTGTTTTTCTATGGATGTCATACTTTGAGGTAGATTTCCGATTACCAGATAGTTGGCTACATTTGCATACCAAGGGGTGTAAGTAGAAATGACAAATAAATTATCATCCGGAAAATCATCATCTACTAGAGTACTGTCACCTATATGAATAAGTCTAGACAAGAAATCAACAACCAAATTATCTCTTCTAGGCCTATCTATGATAGTGATATTGAATTCTTGTAGTAACAACAACCATCTAGTCACTCTAGCATATGTAACAGGTTTGTTCATTAGAAATCTGATAGCTGAGTGGTCAGTGTGCACAAAAACTTCGTATCATATTATATAGTGTCTAAACTTGTTGATGGCATGTACTACTGATAAAAATTCTTTTTCTGTGACAGTATAGTTTGCTTTAGCAAGTGAGAGGTTCTTGCTAACAAAGTATATAGCATAATGAATCTTCCCTTCCCTTTTTCCTAATACATCTCCCAAGGAGGTATCTGAGGTATCTCTGCAAATATGGAAAGGAAGAGACCAGTTTGGACCTCTCAAAGCAAGGGTACTTGAAAGTTTTGTTTTTAAGATTTCAAAAGATATTTGGCATTACTCATTCCAACAAAATTCAACATCTTTTGTTAGCAGTTTGAAAAGGGGGGCACCTAGGTTTGTAAAATTTTGAATAAACCTCCTATAGTAGCCAACATTCCCTAAGAAACTTCTGATTTCCTTTTGTGAGATAGGGATCTTGATTTGGGAAATAATGTCAATCTTGGCAGGGTCCACTCTTATTCCTGTACCGGAGATGTGGTGACCTAGAACAATTCCTTCGGTGAGCAGCATTCTATAAATAAATAAAATACATATTTATAATTAAAAAAAATTAAAAAGGTAAATAAATTTATAATAATAAATTTACAAATTTTTTATTTTTATTTTTGAAGTTACACATTTATGACTAATTTACTCTTTGCAAACTATATCATTTATCATTCATAATTATATTTTCCTCATTTTTTTTATTTGGTTTCATTACTAAATTACTAAATATGTATATATATCCTTATAAATGTAGCTTGGGTGGTTGGGAGGAATGATTGTTATCCTCCCAACTCAGGTTCAATTCCTTATTATTATATTTTTCATATTTTTTATTATTATTAAATTTCAACAAATCCCCCTAAAAAAACACATAATTATAATATAAAAAATAATCATTTATAAGAGATCCCAAAACATAAAAAACATAATTATAATAAAAAAAAAAAATTAAAAAGGCACATAAATTTATTTTTTAAAATTTTGAAGTTACAAATTATGATTAATTTACTCTTTCAAACTATATCATTAATCATGCATAATTATATTTTCATCATTTTTTTATTTGTTTTCATTACTAAATTACTAAATTTGTATATTTCTCTTTATATTTTTTTCATTTTTTTTCTTTATTATTAAATTTTAAGATTATAAAAAAATTCAAGACAGAAAAACATAAGTATAATAAAAAGATAAATAAAAA
>CBVK0100410928.1:0-12337 GCA_900067695.1 Picea abies | reverse complement strand
GAGATCTACACTCTTTCCCTACACGACGCTCTTCCGATCTCACAAAAGAAGAAGAAAAATCAAATAAACGAATAAAGCAAGAAAAAGAATAAAGGCAATAACGGGCTTGGAAAAAATGCATCCATGACAGGTACAGCTTTCCTTCTACAAAGGCACCCAAAGATAACATTATGCATCCTTGGTCCACACTGTGCCCACATGTATGGACATCCCCTAGCAACATCACCTCACTTACATGGCTTGGATGAAATCTTCCTGGAAACTTTCATTTTCTTGTGGACACTAGCCCTATAGGACGTTTTGTCTTTTTCTCCAATATTGTCTTGCAGGTTTTTGTAATGTCTTTGAGCTATTGACTAATGCATTAGTTTTTATGCATATGTTAAATAATATTGATGATTATATGTTATTAACATTGCTATGATCCCGATGACCGATGAGCCCATGGAGGGCATAGCTTTTGATGTGTAGGACCATGCTCAGTGGACATGTACCATTTGGAACGGTACACATGGGGAGATGACCATATTGGACCTCCATGGGGATGAAGATCCTGTGAGATGGATGCTGAGACCCCATTAGGGGGTAGAGATAGGATGGACATGGATCAAGGCTTTTGCACTAAAGAGGAAGAGGACTTTCCATTAGAGGCACTCCGACACGACTAGACCTAGGGGGAATGACCCATTTTCAGTGGAAAGATAGCCTTAGAAGGCTTAGGACATCCCCATCTTCACCGTGACATCATCCAACTTCATGGACACCTTTAGAGGCAGACTGGGTAGCAGTGGCACGTGTGGCATGTTGGAGAGGCCCCTGGGGGGATAATGTTTTGCTCCTAGATGTCTTATTTTCCCTAGAAAGGGCTAACGCCTCCCTTGAAGGGGATTTTACTCTCTTTGCAGCTCAATTAGGGTTTTAATTTGACAATTTAATGTAAAAACAATATTATTTTGGTATTATGGCCTTGTCGACCTTTTTATGACCTAAAACGTAAAATTAGGTCATTGATACACTATATATTGAGGGTTTTGACCCTCATTTTAGCATCATCTTTCACTCAGCACTTGGTGAGGTCTGAAATTTATGCCCCATTTGGGTTATTAGCTTATTTGAGGAAGGCACACTTGTTGAAGGAAGAGATTTTTGGCATTCTATGGTGTTTTTCTTGAAGGAAGGTGTTACAACTAGGGTTTGCATGATTATTTTCTTGATGATTTGTAAGTATTTTTATGCAAAACTTCTTGATTGAATGTTTGTAGTTTAATTTTTTTCATCTATTTATAAATATTTTTGAATCAAAACCCTATGGGACAAACACACAAGTAGGTCATTGTCTCATGTCCCCTGATAGAAAAACCTTTAGCTATTGAAGAAGAAGAAGAGAGCTTAGCCATAGCTACACTCCTTTGTCTTCTTCCCTTAAGCTAGCCGTACCTTTTGAATTCAAGAGGAAGAGGACGTCCCAGGCCTAGGTTATCTACACCTGTGGCCATTTTCTTTTAGGCTTTGATGAAAGATCCTTGCCTTAGCAACACTCTCCCTCTTTAAACCCTCTTGTCTTGACTTTTCTTTTCATTGAGCTAGTTGTTTGCTGGGAAGGAGGAGAGAGCATGAGGCCTTGCTTTAGCAACACCAGAGTGAGCCTCTCTCCCCTAGGGTTATGATTTTCGAGCCCCGATTTAGTAGAAAATCAAAACTTGTCCCTCTAGTCCTTTAAAATCTCATCTCCTTCAACTTTTGCATTCTTCACCTATGACTCCATTAACCCTAAGGCACTGATCTAAGACCTCCAGCGTCGAAGTAGAATTGGATCCAAACACTCTCAAACCTCTTTTGAACTGAAACCCTAACTACACTAATCCTAACCTACTAACCCTAGAATGTTGAAGTCACCCTTGGTTATTTCATCTTGATGCAACAACGTTTCATTTTATAAGCAATTGAATGATAGTTGAAGGCATTAATTGAGTTAAGAAGTTGTTTGTCACATTGAATGTTGTATCATTCTAGTATTTATTGATCAAGTGACATTACTACTATTGCTACTTTGTAAACATTGACTTCGTCAACATTTACTTTCAAATTGCTCATATTGAATATAAGATAGTCACTGATTTATATGAGGTATTAACCAAGATTGCACGTATTAGTTTCCTTGTTGTGTTGTCTCAAGCAGGTGCTCTTCTTTTCTTTGGTTATACTCTATTATTGGTTGTTTAGCTGGGACTATCTGATTGGCTGTAATCTGTGGGGGGGGAATTTTTCTTTTCACTATTAGCCTTTTCCCTTTCAAAACCCCAGGTTACCGGGGACGTCTCCCCTAGGCATAGCCTCCCTAAATAGAAAGAACCTCCCCATTGTGGTGACATTAGGTGGGGGAGGTTCTTGTTTCGCCCGTTTGACTTACCATTCTTTAACCTTTCTTGTATCTACAAATTGTGCGATAACAAACCTAATAGCATGGCTCATGATGAGACCCCATATCCTCTAATTAGGTCTTGTTTTATTATTTTTACGGGTCCCTCTTGCTTCTTGCTAAGAAGCCTTTTATTTCTTTCTCGGGGATCCCTGAGCGAAGCATCTCGAGGTTTTATTCTTAGGATTTTATCTTTTTCCAGCTTGATTTTACCTTCTAGGCCTTTAGCCCCTTCTTTTGATGAGGTAAGGTGAAATCCTAAAAATAGGTTAACCTAGTGCCCGAACAAGTGTAATGGGGCAGATGAGTGGGAAGAAATATGAAAAAGTGGTGTTATGATGGGAGGGGACGATGGATTTTCATAAATCCCCCCTAGTGGCAAACCAAAACCTACAAACATAGGCTTACTAGGGCATCCTGTCAATCCCCCCAAACATGGTCAAGTGGGAAAGTATAAGATCCAAACATTTGTTAGAAATAAAAGGAATCAGATGCACATTTTCAAGGGTTTTGATGATCAAAGTGACACATACCATGATACCCAGACTCATTACCTCATGGAGCAAGAACTATCTTTGACACAAGACCAAACCGATGGTGATGGATTATGCTGTTGTTGACAAGATAGAGGTGTTGAAAGGAAAAAAAGGTGGGCCCTCCAGGGCCATGCTAAAGTTGATCCAACTCTCGGTACTCCATGTCTAAGACTTGTGGGCCTTGAGACATGATCTCCTAGTTATCACTGAAAGTGGGGAATAACATTGCCTACACCTTGGATGAGAAGTTGGCAAAGCCAATCCGCAATATAGTATGGCTAGTTTAGTTGTTTAGTTTCTATGTTGTGCTTAATGTATTAAAATAATCTAGAAGTAAATCTCACACAACTAAGTGCTAGCTTAAAGCCCATGGGGGCATAGGTTTGAATCTCATGCTTTAAGTCTCTTTTATTTGCAAGTTTTTTTTTCCAAGAATTTATCTTATTGCCAATGTTCATGGGAAAATGGTAATGGTTTAAGGAAACTCAATCTCTTTTTCATTTGCAAGCTATTGTGGGTTTCCCTTTCATGATTTTTAGGTAACATTTTGTGGGTAAACACTTATTTTCTTGCAAGTTTAACATTTCGGTTTTGGCATTATTTCACACATTTTGGGCAAGTAAACTTCACTTTTTCACACCCAGAAACTAAAATTAACTTAGTCCATAGGCATAATAGTCAACTAGACTTAATAGGGCACCTCTACTGACCCAAATTTTCCATTTAAATGTGGACTAGAGGAAGCAATAGAAGGTGATAGGTCGTGGATGTTCTCGTAGTGCTCAGCATCCTTTCCGAGAGTACTCTTTTCCCTTGGTTTGACCTGTGGAGCTAGGGTAGGCTTTGTTTCCATAGTTCTTGAGCACCCAGTAGTTACTTGGTAGAAGCAAGGGGGAGTATTGGGTTGACACTTAGCTAGGAAACACCCTTAACTAAAAAAATTAATCAATCTCTTAATCCACTTCAACTTTGGGCATCTTCTTGATATATCTTTTGTAGTCTACACTTACACTTGCAAGAAATTCATTTTACATTTACACTTACATGCAAGCTTATCTATATGGTTGTGGATTAATCACTAAGTAGTCATTAATTGTGCTTGTGGACATTTCCCTTCAAAACATTTATTTTCTAGTTAATTATCTTTGGTGTGATCCCTCAAGAAGTTGTGCATCATTTGGAGGAACTTTCTTGTTGGGTCTTGAGTGATATTGTTTTCCATTGAAATCAGTCCAATAGAGTAGCGCATTCCTTTGGGAGAATTTCTATTGTTGAGCATGATTTTCTTGTTGTGTTTAAGAGTGTATCCATTTGAGCATCTTTAGATTTCTGCACATACAAGCATTTTTAGTTAGTATCTTTGTATCTTTTGTTTAGTATAACTTTGTTGTAATCTTTAGATATTGTTTATTGTGATTTTGTATCTAGTTTGTATCTAATCTCATTGTAACTCTTTGCATCCTTTTCTTATATTTGTATCATCCATTCATTTTATATTTTGTTGTATATTTGTATCTAACATTGTTGTGAAGTAATTGTAATCTTTGTAAATCTTGTGTAATCTAAACCCCTCAAATCTAGTTGACCCCTTGCCCAATCTTAGGCACTAGTCTTAGTTGTCCTAGGAAAAGGCTTGCTTATCATTTCTAAGTGTTGCACATTGCATTGTTTCCTTTGCATTATAGGCTATATTTTCCCCCAACCTTTATAACTAATTAAAATCAACTCCTAGAACTTAAACTTTAAATCTCATCTAGAAACTAGGGTCTACCCCCCTTGGCTTCCCTAGGAGTACACCTAGACGGAAGAGGTTCAAGTCAAAGTGACAGCATGGGCTTTGAACCTAGGCATTGTGCCTCCAAGGACACATTAAGTGAGAAGGACTTATGTCATTTTTTCAAGTGTGTATAAGGAAGGAAACATGGTCTACCCCCCTTGGCTTCCCTAGGAGTAAGCCTAGACGAAAGAGGTTCAAGTTGAGGTGACAGTGGGCTTTGGACCTAGGCATTATGCCTCCAAGGACACACTAAGTGATTTGGAATTAGCTTACATTTTCATGTGTGTATAAGGACAAAAACACTACCCACCTGGGGAAGTAATCCATAGCAGTCAAGACCCAACAATATTTGTTGCTAGAGTTGTTCTTAAATTCACCAATGAATTCTAAACCCCATTGTTGAAAAGGTAGTTCAACAATGACTGGTTTTAAAGGCAAAGCAGACAATTGTTGTTTCCCTAAGAAGAATTGGCATGGTTGACAAGACCTAACATAACAATGAGTATCACTGAACAATGTAGTCCAATAATAACTTGCTCTCAAAATCTTATGCGTAGTGGTATGGGAAACAAAATGGCTGCCACAATATCATGAATGGAGTTCCTTAATCAACTCATATGTCTCATCCTTGTTAACACATCTAAGGATTACTCCATCAGGGTCCTTCCAACTGGGTCCATTTTGGGTTAAGCAATACTTCATAGCTTTTAATCTCAAAGCTCTCCTATTATGATCCACTCAATGATCATGACATGAGAGATTCTCTAGATAATATACAATATCATAGTACCACTCATCATGTTCTAATTCCCTCAAGATAACATTTACTTTGTCACTTTCTCCCATTCTTATGGAATCTTCATTGCTTTTTGTTATCCTCTTGGCTAAGCCTTGCCTCTTATTGATCTTAGTGGGTTTAATATCGAGGTCATATTCTTGAATCTTTGATACCCTCTTCCCTCTAGTCCCTAAGCAATCTTGTTGAGTCAATACAACTTTAACGACGAGATATGACACATAGATTAAATCTTGTTAGATCCTACATAGCTTCTAAAACACTTTAATGATTTGACAAGGGCATAGTATTGATTTTCGATAATCATATAATTGAGTTAAGCATCCCTAATAATTTTACTCATGAAGGAAATGGGTTGTTCAAAATCATCTTTATTTTTCTGCATGAGTACCCCAACAACAATATCCTTGGAATAAAAAGAGAAAATTATGAAATTTGTAGAATAATAAGGGCTAACAAGAACGGGTGCCATCATGATTTCTTCCTTGATATCTTCAAAGGATTTCATACTATTCTTATCCCTTTTGAAAACGACATCCCTATTTAACAAGGTATTCATTGGTTTGACTTTCTCAACAAAGTTTGAAATAAATCTTCTTATAAAGTTAATCTCGCCAAAGAATGATTGCAAAGGCTTATTATTGCTTGGAGGAGAATTCTCTTTATGGATTCAATTCTTGTAGGATCAACACTAATACTATCCTTATATACAACACGACCCAATAACTTGCCTTTATCAGTGCCAAAAATCAAGAAAATACTTCCTACATTGCTTAATCATTCATCTTGGAAGTAATTAGATTGGTTTCTATTTTAGACTCCCATTATTGAGCCTCCAACAAAGTTTTGGTGGACTTGTCTCTCAATACAATACCAAATTGTCCTTCAAAGGCATGTTTATAGCACAAAAAGATTACTTCATCCTTTGGTTTAAGGTTTTCAAGGAAATCCTTTATCAACGCATCAAATCTTGCATTGAATTCATTGATTGGTTCTTCTCCCTTTCTTTTGATGTGGTGAAATTGGGACAATAGGAGTTTACCATCTTTCTTGACCTCCCATTTTTTAAAAAGGGCATTTTCAAGCGTTTCCCAATCTTTCATGTTTTTACGAGGAAGGTTGTTGTGCCATTTCCTATCATACCCCATTAATGAAGAATAGAAGAGTTTCATCATGAAATCCTCATGTTCATATAGGGAATTATGAAGCCCCAAGGTGTCATAGAAGGAAGCCAAATGTTCTTTAGCATATATGACACAATGGCTTGAAAAATTAGGAAGCCACCTCAACATATTTAGGAAGATCATGGGGAAAACCTTGAATCCTAGTCATATCCAAGGGCTTAAAGGTATTGGAGACCCATGGATGAAGAGCCATTTAGGATATAGGAGGGTTACTAGGATATCTCTTTCTTTGGGTTTGTTATCCCCCACTTTCAAGGATAACTAGGAGATTATGTCTCGAGGCCCACAGGTCTTAGACATGGAGTACCGAGAGATAGATCAACTTGAGCATGGCCCTAGAGGGCCCATCTTTTCTCCCTTTTAGCGCCTCCACTTTGTCAACAGTAGCAACATCCATCACCTTCGTCTTGGTCCTACATCAAAGATGGTTCTTTCTCAATGAGGTAATGAGTTCGGGTATCATGGTATGTGTCACTTTGATCCTCAAAACCTTTAAATATGTACATTTTATTCCTTTGTTTCTAATAGGTGCTTGGATCTCATTCTTGTCCACTTGACCATGTCTGGGGGAATGACAAGTTTCCCTAGTAAGATTGTGTCCATAGGTTTCGAGTTTCCACAGGGGGAATTTATGAAGAGCCATCGTTCGTTCCCGTCATACATACCACCTTCCATATTTTTTCCTGCTCACCCATCCCATTACCTTGGTTTGGGCATAGGGTTAACGATTTAGGGGTTGTACCTTACATTGTGGGAAGAATGGGCTAAAGGCCTGGGGGGTAAAAGTATATGACAATAAAATCCTAAGAATGAAACTTCAAGATGCTTCGCCCAGGGATCCTCGAGAAAGAATTAAAAGGATTCTCAGTAAGAAACAGAGGGACCTGTAGAAAAATAAATCAAGACCTAGTTGAGGGATGGGGGGTCTCATCATGAGCCAACTCATTATGTCCATAGGTGCCTAATGGTATGACACTACCAACATCTAGTTACCACGCTGGGGTAGTGGATCTTGGTTGCATGGCCAATAGAAAGAGGGTCTCATCACGAGCCAACCTTCTCATTTATGTGAAAGTACTTGTGGGTAACATTGCCACCTCTGGTCACCAAGCCAGGGAAATGTCCCTTGACTAGCTTCTTGAAGGAAAAAGCAATAAAAAGATAAAAACAATAAATACAAGACATGGTTAGAGGATAGGAGGTCTCATCACGAGACGACCTATTAGGTCCATGGGCATCTAGCAGTATGGCAAGACTAGTATCTGGTCACCATGCCAGGGTAGTGGCTCTTGGTGGCATAGCTAAGATAAAGGGGGTCTCATCACAAGCCAACCTTCTCATTTCTTTGAAATGTTTGTGGCTAACATTGCCACCACTAGTCACCAAGCCAAGGTAGTGTCCTTTGATTAACATGGAAAAAATAAAGATTAAAAGGCATGAATGGGCTTGGAAATATTTGCATCCATGACAGGTGAAGTTCACCCTCCAAAGAGGCACCCAGTGGTAAGCCATCCCTGTTATCACTGCACCTTTTTCCTAGGCATCCCCATCCACCTCACCCACCTACATGACTTGGATTTAATCATTTCCAGTGTTGAAAAGTCAACAAGAAACATGTGTCTAATTTACTTTTCCCTTAATTAAATTAGACAATAAATATTAATCTAGTATCTCATTCATAACTGAGTGAGTTGGATTTGTAACATAATCATAAGTGTAGTTAAGTGAGTTAAGATCAGTTGTACTAGTTGTAACTAAACATGCACTAGTGAGAGTTTAGTTAATCAATGAACTCACATGCAACTAAATATTCACCATGGTTAACTACATGCATGTCAGATCCAGTGGAGACCCAGTTGAGATAACATGTGAAAGAGATAGTTTGGCTATCAGTTGTGATTTTATCACACATGCAATGGATATTCTTATGAGCATGTTCAAACTAGGAAATTGGTAATGAATGATTCGATCATTATGAGAATTCGAATTGCAGAGATTGTGTAGAGGACACAGGCTGTATGGACACGAAAATTGGCACATGTATTTGTTTATTTGTGTATGATAGTGTGAGATGATTGTATTGTACTGAGAGCTCTTGGATTAGAGTTTTGTATGAGATTGTTTCATGATTCATGATATACATAATATATGATAGTGTGGTTTTTAGCTTTACGCTTTCCTGGAAAATCTTATGTGTTATGTGTTCTTGATATTTCACTTTGTGATTGTGGTTGTGATCATGGTTTAATTTTCCGCAAGAATAATAGTAGAAGCGATTTTGTATTTAACAGTGGTGTGATTGTTAGATCAGGAGAATCACAGGAAATACTTAATTTGTATTGAAATTTCTACATGTTATCAGAGCCATGGAGGCCATGGAGTTATGGAAGTGAGGTGCGAACATAATTTCATTCTCACAGGTCCCGTCTCTATCTCGATGCGAACCCTAGTACTGAAAATTTTGTTCTTTCTAGGAACAGTAATTCTCGCACCCTGGATAAAGGTAGGGTGCAAACTTTCATCGGCATTCTCGCAAGAAAATACACTAGCAGGGTGTGAACTCCCCTCACCCTACAATGGAGTACAATGAGAACTTCACAGGCAAGTTCGCAGGAAAATATACTAGCAGGGTGTGAACTTCCCTCACCCTACAGTGAAGCAGGGTGCGAACTTCCCAGGCAAGTTCGTAGGCTATACATAGGTAGGGTGCAAACTCCCCAAGGCAAGAGGAAAGTGCAGTTGTTGAGTTTTGGGTTGGATAACATTTGAATTTGCAATATTTGCTTGGTGCGACAGCTGATTCAAGATCAAAATGTCTTTCAATGGCTTGAGGTTGGAGTATGTACTCGAGAGAAGCTCTAACTACATTGCTTGGAAGGACAGGATGGAAGCAGTGCTTGAAGACAATGGCTTGAAGGGTTACATTGACAATGATGTTCCTAAGCCGGATGCGACAGATACTACAAATATTTATGCATGGAAAAAGAAAGTGGCAAAGGTGGGGAGGATTCTGTTGGAGGGAGTACGAGACCACATTGTCTCAAGTCTCCATGGGAAAACCACACCATATGCAATGTGGAAGGTTTTGATAAATCTGCTCCAAAACAGTAGCTACCATAGGAAATTGGCGCTCAAAGATAAACTCAGGAAGATCAGGATGGAGAAAGGCGACACCATTCCAAAATATCTCACAAAGTTTGTCCAATGTCCAGATGAGCTTGGAAGTGTGGGAATAACAATCTTTGTTGATGATTTGGTGAGCTTGGCGCTCCTAGGGCTTCCTAAGAGTTGGCACAGTTATCAAGACTCTGTCAATGGAAGGGAAAAATTGTCGGATTGGGAACAACTGTGGTTGGATCTAGTGCAAGAGGAGTTTAGGCAGAACACCAGAGATGGATCTTCATCAAAGCGTGATGATGAAGAGGATTTTTCTTTGACTGCCAAGGCAAGGAAAGGGAAAGGGAAAAAATTCCAATCAAAATCCGAGTCTAAAGTCAAGAAGTTGGATTTTTCCAAAGTGAAGTGTTTTCACTGTCACTAATGTGGGCATATCACTACTAACTGTCCGCAGAAGAAGAAGAACAAGATGGTTGCTGGATCTGCAACTAGTGAGGCTCTTGTCTCACAATTTGAGCTTGATTTTTCTTTGATCGCATGCATGGATTCAAGTGCATCGAGATCGGTGTGGTATTTGGATAGTGGCGCTTCCTTCCACATGACGGGAGATAAAGAGTCTTTCATTGACTTGGAGGAGAAAGATATCAGAATGCATATAGAGATGGGTGATGATGGAAGATACAGTGCAACTGGTATTGGTACCATTACCTTTCAAAGGGATTTAGGTAAACCATTTCAATTGAAAAATGTTATGCATGTTCCAGGTTTGAAGAAAAACTTGGTCTCAGTCGCAATGTTGGAGGACAGAGGCTATGATGTTGTTTTTAGCAGTGGTAAAGCCTACCTGCGACATAAAGCAACAGGTGAAGTCAAGAATATAGGGATTTGAGTTAAGAATCTCTACATGCTAGAGGTAGATGGCTAAAATTCCATGATAGGCAAGACAGAAACAGTGGTGATCCAGGATGAGGGCGAATTATGGCACAGGCGATTGGGCCATCTTCATCATGGAGCCTTGAAGATCATGTAACAAATATATATTAGACTTCCAAGGGGAACACTTGATCAATTAGATCAATGCAAGGGGTGCACCCTGGGGAAGTATGTAAAGTCTACCTTTCATGAAAAGGAGAACTGTGCTTCGGTGATCCCGGAGAGAATTCACATGGACGTGTGTGGACCATCTCGGTTGCTTCAATAGAAAAACAAAAGTATTATGTTATTTTTGTTGATGAATTTTCTCGTAAATGTTGGATATTCTTCATGCAGAAGAAGGATCAAACATTCTCAAAGTTCCGTGAGTTTAAAGCATTGGTGGAGAAAGAGTCGGGGAAGCAAGTGAAGGCTTTAAGGAGTGATAATGGTGGAGAATACATCTCTAACGAATTCAAATATTTCTGCAGCAGAGAAGGAATTTGAAGAGAACTCATAGTGTCTCATAACCCAAAACAAAATGGGGTCGCAGAGAGAAAGAAAAGAATGATCATGGGTGCATTATGAGCGATGTTGCATGATCAGGGCCTACCAATGCATTTGTGGGCAGAAGCATGCAATACTGCGGTTTATGTGCAGAACTATTGTCCTCATAGAGTACTTGGCATGAGTACACCTGAAGAAGCTTTTACTAGTAATAAACCTGATGTTTCTGTTAAGGTCCTAACCCGCACATAGGTAGAAAAGGTCAATATTAATAAGACCTTTCAATAAAATAGAATAAAGTGGATGTAAGAAGACCTAATAGAAGCTTTCGCTTCTAGAAGGATCTTCCTCTAGATGCTTCTCTTAATAGACATATTTAGTATAAATAAGGGGTGAGGGTATGTGAACCCTAGCTGGGAGATTATTGGAACAGAGTGTTGCTCGACTGGAGGTTGCCCCCTCGAAGAGGCCTATGAACATTGCTATCTGAATCAAAGTGTTGTTTATGTTGCTATTTCGTATATCATTTCTGTGTATTGTGAAGATTATGCTAGATATTTTACTGTTATTCTATCATTTCTAGCATTTCATTTATGTTCTGCATATTTTATATATATGGTATCTTGCAAGTGGTATTAGAGCACTTTCCTTGGCAAAAATTGTGGGTATTTTTTTCTCAGGGTAGAGACGTATTCCGACATCTTTAAGCCACAGAGATCTATTGTTATGCGCATAAACCTGTGGTTGAGGGATTCATACATGCAGAAAATACAAGTGGTTCTTAAGCACACATCTGTTGGCCACCGTTGTAACCCTTGTTGGTACCGCTTTGAGTGGTAGTGCATCAGACAACACTTGTGTACAGATCGGCCTAGATTTCCTGAAGCCCTCTTTAGATAAACCTATCGGCCGCTGGACTACTATAGTGTCACCGAGAACAGTACTTGGGAAGATACTCTCTAGTACCTGGGTAGTCGGGTAGTACGGCTAAGGATACGGTCTATCCTCCTTAGTTAGTGCCCTGAGATATTGGGCCGAGTACTACTGTTGGACCCCGCACGTATATCAGAGAGCTATAGCATAGGGAAA
>CBVK0100410927.1:0-12337 GCA_900067695.1 Picea abies | reverse complement strand
TATGTGACGTTCTACATACCTCCAAAAATGGCATCACATGTACTATCTATATAGAATGGTATTATCTGAAAATATATTATAACTCATATTGTTACCCATCAAACAAACTTGGGTCCATTACCCAAACCTAGGGTCTCCAACTTCACATGGCCATAAATCTCTAACCGTGAGGAATTATGTGACGTTCCACATAACACCGGAAATGACATGGAAAGAACTATTCATATAGGATATTTTCCCTGACAAATTCACTTTCCTTCATCTCATTATTCCACAATTAAGCATGGATTCTCTTACTCCACAAAGCGTCTTCCCATGTGGGCTTTCACCATAAGGGGGCCACTTTGGAGTTAATACATATTTACTTCTTATCAACCATGAAAAAAAAATAATGAGTCATATTTACATCAAACACTATTGGGTCCATTACCCAAAACTTTCTACGGGTCTTTCTTCAAGGGTTGACATCGATGAAAACCAACCTTAATCAATAGACTCCTCATGATCCCAAATGTCAGCTAGACAGATAATATCAATATCACTAAGAATCCAACTTATCATAGGACCTTTGCACCATGGAAAGCCACGAAAATTCCAAAAAAACAACCCGAGTGTCCCAAATTCCTATTTATTATTATCCTTATGGTGTCTATCCCTAACAATATCTTTTCTATTTATAATTATTGCCCATTTTCCTTCTTTCCTGGTTATTTTTAACTTTTGAACTTCCTTACTTAATTCATCTTGGTCTTCGGGGATGAGGTCTTCATTTATAAATATTCCTGGCCCTTTTAAGCTAAGAGATTTACTAATTATGCTATATTTATGGTCATTACAACTTAATTTGACATAGATCAACCTATCTTTGTTATCAATTATTTTTCGTAGCCTCTTTGCCTCTATGAGGTAAGTTGTATCAATTTGTGATTTATTTTTTAATTATTCTTTTACTATTGCTAGCGTATCCTCCTCTTGTTGTTCTTTTATACCAAAAATTATGAGGTTGAAGGATCTTTTCTTACGCTCATGGTCTAGTCCTATTAGCTTATTCATTTCCTCTTTGATGGGTTTGATATCCAATTTGTTTTCCATATTACTAAGGGTCAAAGTGTTTGTTAGTTTTTCTTCTAGCTCTCTCTCAAGTTGTGATTTTCTTCAACCCCTCCTTCTTGGGTTGATTGTTTATTTTTTTCCATTTCTTGAATTGTATCCTTCATTGTCTGCAATTCACTCTTTAACCCTAAGAATCTATCCTCTATTTGAGTTTGAATGATATATTTAATTTTTTTTATCAATCATTGCCTCTAGATCTATTTGGAGTTTTACGTCTCTTTCTTCACTCCTTTTTTCTAATGTTTCTAAATCTATTTGTATTTTGGCATCTCTCTCTTCTCTTCTTTTTTCTACTTATTCCATATAATCATAAAGGATCTCTAGGGTGATTTTGCGGGTCCTCTCCTTGTTAGAATGAGTTTTTGGAATATGTGGTGGAGTGTTCATATTGAAAAGAAGAGAAAAAAGATGTAACAATTTTTATTATGGATTGACTTTATCTCTCATATCAACTTTTACTTACGAAACTTAAAATAAAAAAATAAATAAAATATATTTAAATCTCTTAAGTAAAATTATAATTGAATCAAAGTAAATAGTGACTCACCTCATTTCATATGTCCAATTGCTCAACCCATTGAATAATCCAATTTTTTTTTTCGAAAACCACAGAGAAGTTTGGAGAAACTACAAAGATTATTCTAGGTAAAAAAGGTAAAAACCAAAGAGAATTATTATTTTCGTTTAAAACCCCATATATATAATCTTAGAAATAAAATATCTCCTTTAAAAAAAAATACAGAGAAGTATTATTCCCATTCAAAACCGCAGAGAAGTAGTATTCCTATTCAAAACCACGGAGAAATATTATTTTCGTTCAAAACCATAGAGAAATAATATAGAGAGGGATAATAAATCAATTCAAATATCAATATTCTTATATTTAAAAAATTATATATATGTGAGGAGGAGGAGGAGGAGGAAGAACAAAGACCACTCAGAGTTTGAATTTGTATGATCTAAAAAGATTAAGAAATTATTTGAAATTCTTTATAATTTTATTTCTAAAGTGTTACGAAAAATGAAGGTTGTGGTCAAACAAATATGGGTATATGTTGGGCATTCTAATAAAAAGTGATTTTCATATTCAACCCTCTTAATGTCCACTAAGGTGACAATGTTTCATCACAAGGTGTTTTGGGAATTGACCATCGCCCATTATCACTATGGAGTTCATGAGAAGTAGTTCTTATTTCACAAATCTTTATTTTCTTCATTACACTTGTCAAAAAAATATAATTTTTATCTTCTAGATTAGGTTTGATTACCTCTTTATAATATCTTAATTTTTTTTTCGCTATAATTCTTTATCACACCACATTTTATCCTTAAATTTTTATGTAATAATATTTTTAATATTATCCTTACTCTACAATATGATCTCTTCCATTATTCCCCAATGGTTCAACCAAGACTAGGCATCATTGTGCCATCATCGCTTGAGAAGAAGTTGGTTTTGGATGGGTTTTGAATTGATATTAGGAAGTATATTGTCTTCCATATTGTTTAACTTGTTCTTATACATTAGGTATCTAGTCATAGTCATTATCTCAATTGCGGAAAGGATTGCTTCTGTGATGATGATATGATAGGGTGTATTTCCTTTAATTTTTAGATTATAGATTATAAAATTCTTTTGGATCTACTTTATCTTTCTCCATGACTCTCTAGAGATATTGCATCCCCAAACTTCACATCCATATAAATTAACAAGAGTAATGAGAGTCTTAAAGAGGATTTTTTTCTTATCTCATCCCCAAAGATCCGTTGATTTAGAATTGTTTTCAAGCCCATAAAAATATTTCTACCCTCCATTTATCCTTTTCTCAATGCTATAATTCTAGTTGAGGCTGTGATGGATATTGATAATGATATATTTGTGTTGGGTACCATTTTATGCTTATTCACTTCACAAATCACACTTTTTCCTCCAAAACCATCCATTTTTCGTTCATTTTATTCTATATTTTCCATAAAAAAGCATATTCAAAGTACATTTATCATTCCTTAGCTTAAGAATTGAATTTTTTAATTTTTAGCATTAAAATTAAAAATTTATCAGAAATTACAACATTTGACTAAATCCCTAATTGCTCCAAGGTTTGTGTACTTTCAGGACAGCAGGTCGAAATCAGAGACATGTGACATAATCCTTGGTGTACAAGGATGGATAAATACCTATCAGGTTCGAGATCTGATCTTTCCAGGTGTCCGGTCAATGCTTCTCAAATAGGGCCACTTCAACAGAAAATACCCTGTTTTAGCAGAAAATCATGGACAATTTTAGATTTTATTGGGATTTGTGCATATTTTATGGATCTGAAGGGGGTATTCGACCTTCCTAGCATATTTTATGGATCTGATCATCATCTTAGGAGACTTCTTAGCATTTTCAGTTTCAAACTTCTTGTATAAATACTTCAAGACATGGACTAGTATGACATCTGATGTTAATGAAGAAAACTATGAATTTTTTAGTCTTGAGATCAGTTTGGTGTTTTGTTCTTGATGATGTTTATGAGATGATTATGTGAATGTTTTTGGAAGTTCCTTCTTAACTGAGACAACTCTAGGTGTACAAGTGAATCACTGGAGGGCCCCCTTTGCCAAGCTAGTACACTTCTCCTTTTTCATTCTTTTCAAGTAAATTTTGGTATGAGCTTTAGTTCAATTTACATTTTGTTGTAGGTAATGTTGTTTTGTTTTACTTTATTTCAAAATTATTTATGTTTCTGATGAATGTGGGAAAGCAAAGAATGCATCTCTTGTAAAAGGTTTTAGTCTTTCTGACATTTACAAGCCTCTAAGCTAGTTTGAATGCTTAGTATTAGTTGAGTTCTTTTACTTTAGATTGTTGATTAATGGTAAAATATCTATGAATACACCTACTGTAAATAATATTAGCATTTCTTTCATATTCAACACTTAAATTGGCTTTTGAATTATTTTCATTTAAAGAACCAAATTTATCTCTAAGTCCATACATTTTGGATGTGTCTCTAAGTCTAACAAACACCAGATTGACAATCAAATACACTCTAATTTACATCAGTAGATTGGAGACCAACATTTTGGCATCGTTGTCAAGGAGACACATTTAGAGATAGACTTAGAAATATCATTTTAATAAGTAGTAAAAAAAAAAAAAAAACATAAAAACACAAAAACAGAATTTAGTTTTTAATTTTAGTTATGTTTCTTTATGTCTAAACATAGAGAAGACAAAGGTAGATTTCTGAAACAAAACCCCCCAAAAACTAATCAACCATCAGTGGGAGTAGGAACATATACAACTGAGAAAAACAAATTCACTACACCAACTGCTGGAAAAATCACTTTGGAAGAATTAGAAAAAAAACAACATTCAAGACAAAGGTTAACTCTCATAGAGAGACAAATTTTGTTGTCTTGTGAAGTAAAGAAGAAACAAACATAGTCATAAAAATTCCCTGTAGGAAAAAAAAAACAAATAGAACAACCTCTTTTTCCAACAGAAGTATTTGATTGTACTACATAAGACTTCTTTACATTGTCAGAAGATGACAAACAAGAGAGGGAGAGAAGAGAAACAAAAGAACGTGAAAGGGAATTAGAAAGAAAAAGAAATGAAGAAAGAGAAAGGAAATAAAGAGAGGACAGAGAATCACATCGAGAAGAAACACAAGGAGGAAATGATGAAGAGGAGGAATAAGAAGAAACTACATTTGCATTTCCAATTGTCGATACACCAACCCTCTTAGGAGTGAAATAAAAATGAAGAATATTCCTCCTTCTGTTCTTCCAAATTTCTTTGGTATGTCAACTGAAAATCCTGATGCTTTCATGTTTGAATTTGATATCATTTTTTGAACATGTGGATATACCAATGATGCTCAAAAACTGTGTTTATTTTCTACAACTTTGAAAGGATATGCTTTGAAATGGTTCATGGGGTTAAGAGTAGCAACCATAGTATACTAGGATGACATGAATTTATTGTTAAATATTAGCCCTATTGTAAATCAAAAGAGTCTAAAGAAGATATTTTAAAAATGTCTCAAAGTGAAGATGAAAGCTTAGAATAATATCTAGAAAAATTTCTCTATAATGTGCAAAAATCTAAGCAAACTAATGTTCCTTTGGATGTCATACATACTATCTTTTTAAAGGGAATTCTAGATGAAAATTTGGATGCTCTTAATCTAATGGGGGCAGGGGATATTTCTCACTTGCCTTTCCCTAAAATTGCTTAATTATGTAAGAAATATTCAAGAGGAAAAGCTAAAAGAGGTCGAGGACAATGAGATATTGTGACTAAGGCAACCAAATCAATTTCAAATGGTGTAACTAAATCAGAATTATGACATCTGTTTGAGGATTTTAAAATTGATCTTATGAATTCACTTAGTTCACAATTTGATACATTAAAAGTTAAAAAGAAGCAGGATGAACAAGATAAGGTATTATCAATCTTTTGTGCTAAGTGTTGGAAGAAACATGCATTAAAAGAGTGTCCTTTAGACAACATTCAGATTTGTGGACTGTGTACAAATAACCATGCAACTAATGATTGTCCAAAGTTGAAATAATTGCAGGCTACTCACATGGAAGAAGGAAAAGGAATGGAATCTCTTTACTACTTATCACCAAGAAGACCTTGGCAACCACGTTTTACACATATGTCTCAAAATTATGTTCCTAAATTCTCTCAACAATTTCCTCACAATTTTCAATATCCTATTCAAAATTTATGGAATGCTTCTATGCCTTGGAAAGCTTGGCCTCTTCAGTAGAACCAAAACCAACCTCCTCAAGGTTGGCGAGAACATGCTTATGGAAATCAGCCATACCAACAACCATACCAACATCCATACCAATACCAACAACAACCCTTTCCTTATCAACATTTCCAGCAGAATCAACCACGAAATTCATATTATCAGCAATCACTACTTGCACCACAATTAACCCAACCTCAACAATTTCAACTACCATCTAACCAACCTCCACCTAGACCAACTCAATTACCATCCCAACCAATATCAAATTCTAATAACATAGTGGAAAAACCCATGTATAACATCGATGAAGGAACATCATTTTCTACATACTCAATCCTTCCTCTTCAAAACATCCACTTAAGGTTTGGGAAATTTTTACAAAAGGACTCTCCTATTATAAGAGAATGTTCCTAGCACAGAAAAATTACCAATAGAAAATAAAATTCACAAGAGTAAAACAATAAATATGCAAACACCTCCTTTTCCAGAAAGGTTAGTTAAGGAAAAACTATCAATTTCTCTTCCTGAATTTGATGTCTTAGATGAATTAAAGAATGTCTATGTGAAAATTCCCTTATTGCAAGCTATCAAAGATATCCCAATCTATACAAAAGCAATAAAGGAATTATGTTCAAAGAAAACTGGCAAAAGAAAGAAGGATCCACCTACAATTCATGTAATTGGAAATTTAGCAGGCTCGATGTTAAATACTATTTTAGTTGAAAAATATGTTGACACAGGAATTCCAATGGTAACAATAACAATCAACAATTTTTTAATCTCTAAAACATTAATTGACTTAGGAGAAGCTATCAATGTGATGACAATAGAGACAATGAGATATTTGAATCTGCAAAATATTTGACCAACCACTATAGTCCTAGAACTACCTGATAGATCTAAAGTAGTTTCAGAAGGTATACTTGAAGATATCACAGTTTCTTTGGATTCTTGGGAGTATCCAGTAGATTTATTAGTTCTTCAACCAAAATCTAATCTAGGAGGCCATCCATTGATTCTTGGAAGACCTTGGTTGGACACAGCTGATGCTTTGATTGGTTGTAGAAGAGGGAATATGATTATTTCACATGGAATTGAAAGGAAACAAATCACACTTTATCCTCATGATCAAACACCTTTTGTAATATATCAATTTCCATGTCTTGATGAAACAAAACAACAACAACAAGAAGTGATTCAACCTATCTTAAGTATTAATCAAGCTTTTGATTTTAAGGAGGAAAATAACGAAGATTTGTTAGAATATTTCATTTTTTAACCAAATATCTCGAAACAATTGAGAAACATGCAATACATTGCTGCAAATGAGGTTTTAGGAAAAAATATTCAGGAAAATTGCACAATCCATTCTTTAGAATCATCATTTAATGGAATTTTTCCTGTTAACTCAATAACAAATGCTCAAAGAAAATAATTGAAATCAGTCATGGGAAATATTTGAATATTGGTGCAAATCTTGAACCATCTCAGGAAGAACAATCGATTCAATTATTAAATAAATATCATAAAGCATTTTCTTGGGAATATACTGATATGCAAGGAATTCATCCCGAGACATGCACTCATCATATCTACACATATGATAACGTACGACCTCTAAGGAAACCTCAACGAAGAATGAATCCAATGTTGAAAGAGGTAGTTAAAGAAGAATTGCAAAAAATATTACAAGTAAGATTTATCTACCCTATCTCTGATAGTCAATGCGTTTCTCCATTAGTTGGTGTACCTAAGAAGAATGGAAAATGGAGAATATGTGTATATTATAGAGAGTTAAACAAGGCAACACTTAGAGATCATTTTTCATTACCATTCATAGATCAAGTCTTAGATGCACTAGCTGGGAAAATGTATTTTTTCTTCCTAGATGGATTTAGTGGCTACAATCAAATCAAAATAGCATTAGAAGACTAGGCAAAAACTACTTTTACATTCCTCTATGGTACATATGCTTATAAGGTATTACCTTTTGGTTTATGTAATGCTCCAGCTACTTTTCAAAGAGCAGTTTTTGGCTATTTTTGTTGATTTAATACATAAATGTGTAGAGGTATACATGGATGATTTCCTTGTGTAATGTAATTCTTTTGATGATCCCTTGATGAATTTGGAAAAAGTCCTAATAAGATGCATACAAACAAATTTGTCTCTCAGCAATGAAAAATGTTTAATGATGTTAATTGAAGGAATAGTATTGGACCATCATATTTCATCATCAGCAATTACAATGAATCCTGCAAAAATACAAATCATTGTGAACCTATCAAAACCAATCAGTCAAAAGGATGTGAGAAGTTTTCTTGGATATGCAGGCTATTACCGAAGATTCATTGAAAATTTTAGTAAAATAGCTTTGTCATTATTCAAATTACTTTCAAAAGATGTACATTTTCATTGGGATACTAATTTTGAAACTGCCTTTCAGAAACTCAAGGAAAAGGTATCAACAACACCTATCTTAAGAGTGACTAGTTGGGATTTTCCATTTCATATCTCTACAGATGCATCACATACTACAATACGAGCATCATTGGGTCAAAAATAAAATCTTATGAATTATGTTATTTACTTCATTAACAAGAATTTAACCCCTGCAGAATTGAATTACACAGACATTGATAAGGGAATGTTGGCAGTAGTACATGCTGTGAATACATTTCATCACTACATCACTGGATATGAAGTCTCTATCCATACATATCATTCTTCCATAATATATCTCATGAAAAAACCTATTACTAATGGCAGGATAACCAGATGGTTGTTATTGATGCACAAATTCAACATCATTGTCTTAAATAGACCTGGAAAGGAAAATCAAGTGGCTGATTTCCTATCTCTGTAACGTGCCTCCTCGTTACGACAACAACTCTGATAACAGGTGTCAATTTATTTATTTATTTTTTGTTTAAGGTGTGTGCGCTCGTGTAAAAATAAACCGACACACTGGACTCTACGACGCCCCCCAACGACTAACAAGATGCACCCATGAAGATCACAATAAGGAGACACAAGGCACACAACAAGTAATGGCAAAAATTTAACGACATACTAGGTTATGCACAGTGCGAACACCGAATGAAGAATCCATAGTGGTAGATTTTACTATTTCCGCACAGGAAAGCAAGGCGTTTAATCTTAGTTCTCTACTCCGGAGAGAGAGAAGGTCAGATAGGCTCCTATCCGACTACTTAGGAAGAAACTAGTAACCTCTGTCAGGTGTGTCGCAAGAGTGGAAACCATGCCTTTAAAGGGCCCAAGACTCTTGATACGGCACTGGATTCTTTACACACAAAACAATCACGCACACTGACTCATATACTAGGCTACAAGGAGGTGTCTACATCCCGCCCGACACGACTGACCCCATACTCAAATGACTCAACCAAGTACAACAATAAATAAATGCATGACCACAACCTCAAGGAAGGTGCAAAGAAGAAGGATTCAGAAAGCGACCCACCACCATTGAGACTCCATGACCTTAATTACAACCAATTACTCCATTTGATTTCCAGTAAACAACGAGTTACCAACCCAGTCTTGAATAATGTGCATTAACTAATTTACCATAGCATCACCATAGCATAACCATATCATCGCCTTCTATATCACAATAACATTTCAATTGAACTAATGATGACGTTACCCTTGTTGTGATTATTAACAACAGAACTACTAGGAACCTGTCCATAATAATCATGTAATTTCTTTTATAATAGATAGCAGTGGAATTAAACAAATATTAGCTTTCATTACAAGACGTTGTAAGTAAAATCATCGATGATTAACAAAAAACATTAAATTCAACTGGGAACCTCGTTCGCATTGTAAAAACTAATAATGGTTTCATTACAAGTTATTGCAGTTAAACTATTCGATGATTATCAATAAACTAAATTCATGGGAGGAATATTAGCATTGTGAATAATTAGCGTTATAAAGCAGGTTAGCATATCAGCATGGAAATTTAGTATATTAGCATATTAGCATTATAATTAGTAAATAAATGGCATTATAAATGCATATCAGCATATTAGCATTATAAATAATTAGCATTGAAATTTAAACTAAAAATTACTTTTCATTACCCAGCATGGTAAATAAATAATCGCGGTTAGCATAGTAAATAAAAATCAAAAGGAAACATTCAATGATTGGGATTGTAAAAAAAAATTCTCCTTTAATGCAACTCATATCCCTCATTTTAACTAAACTCAAATTCTTTTCTCGACACCTGGGAATCATCTACTATACGTTAATTTATTATTTTCATGGAAATTAAATCATAAGAAAATCATATTCTGTCTAATGCAACTGAAAATCGGGTCCCTTAATTTCATCCACAAATTGTATTTAGTTCGACATAGTTATTTTTATTATTTTTAGGAAACTAAAAATGCATTTGAAGATCACGTTCTTCTATTTACAGCTGGAAATGAAAACGTAAGGAAAAGGAGAGGCACGTGGAAGGGAAGGACTCGACACATCGATGAGGAGTGGACTGAAGGCTTAGTTTGTGCTGCGTGTTGGCGGTAAATCTTCGACTTGGAAGTATAACACTAGGCATTCCTTTCAAAGCCATCTCAGGATAAGGTGGAACTCCATTATCTGATATTGATTTCTATTTGGCTTTTATTATTACATTTTGATACAGGATAAGCTGGAAACAGAGGAAGAGGGAGAGAATTGGCCAAGAATTTAATATGGATGTTATGTGGAAGTACATGAGAGATACCCTGTTTGGTTATTAGGTCTAAGGTTCGAAACCCAAAAGAGGAGGATGATCATAATCAACCTTCAACGATGAGTATCCTATCATAAATATTCCTGAGAGTAGTGGGGTTTTGGAGAACTGGGTTGAGACATGGACATTGATTTCTTGGATTGACATGTGCAGCCACATCAAAGGTGGCATGGCTTCAAGTCATCGATCAGATGTTGATGAATTTGTAGGGTTCGTGTCTTCTTACATTAGATTTACTCAGTTTCTCTAGGGAGGATTAAAGATGAGTGAATCATAATTTTCTGAATATCAAGAGGTCAAAGTTCAACCGAGTCATTATAATGTCAATTCCCAAGTGCCATTCAACTTCCTCCATTTATTGCAGAAGCCCAAGTGGGTGGTCGATCTGGGTACCATCGTGGAGTTCTTTCTCTCAAAAAGCACAAACTAAAGAGCAAGTTCACTCTAGGGGCAATCAAAATCTTGGGAATGGGATGAGATCAAAAGGGAATTATTCCTCTGTAAGTAATTCTTCAGCTAATCTAATCTGCCTGATGAGGTCTCGGAGACAACATTATGCCATTGTTGCCTCTATTTTTTTCTTCCTAGATATGGATACACTCTTAAAAATTTAGAACTACTATTAGATATACTGATAAACAAAGGATGGTGAGGGTTTCCTTGGACAGATTTGGTTATATTCTTAAATTTATAAATACTATTCAAGAAGCTTCCCGTGTCAAGTCAGTTCAAGCTCAAAGCTCGAATGATGTTAGTGAGGAATGGAAGAACACGGTTGAGCTCGTACGAACACATGCTCGAAAAATAATACAAGGGCATGATTGTCTCCGTTCGCATTGGTTTTAGGTTTTTTGTTCATATATTTCCTCTTCTTTTATGACGTTCTAGACGAGTTTGCTATTTAGACAAACTAGAAAACCTAATCTGACGAGTGTGTTATTTAGTCAAACTAAAAAACCTAATCTGATAATTTTTTTATGGATACTTCATAATGAAAAACATAAAATAGATAAAGAAGACATACTGTAGATGATCTTATTTGATCCTATTGGTTTCAACTGTCAACACACCTAATCTTCTTGAACCGTAGGTATTGTACAGAAAATTTGGTCTGTCTATTTTGTTCCGCGCAAGTCCTGACAGCTGTTCTATTTGGAGTACCATTCAACACATCTGAATTCAAAGGCTAATCATTGGGCTGACACCAATATTGAGGAGGATTCAAGGCTTATAGCTTCCAAGAATTTTCACCTAAGCTCAACGCAGGGATGGTTATCATAAAACGCAGACCCCCAAAAAATGTAGGAATCCACATGGGAATCGTCGGAACGATCTTGCAGGACCGAAATGTCAATGTACTCAACGAAATTGCAGCGACAAGGTAAGACGAAATGCCAGAACGATTCTACCAGAACATGAAGACAATACACTCAACGAAATTGTAACAAACTCAGGGATAAAATGGAAATGTAGAATTGTAAATCATCACGCAGTGAAAATTTCACTCTCCCTTTTCCCCCTTTGAAATAACAGTGGTGATATCTACTACCAGAACAAACTCAGATCCAAAATTTCAAACAAGACAGGAGTAAAACTCATATTTTAAATTGCCAGGAAGGGTAACAACACAAACTCAAACTTCCAGAACATATCAGAACAAAGCTAGGTTATCCCTTTATACATGAGAAGCGGCCAA
>CBVK0100410926.1:0-12337 GCA_900067695.1 Picea abies | reverse complement strand
TTGGAAGTTGTAGCTTCCTTTGAATGTAATATTTGTATTATATAAGAAAAACATTATGTGGATTTCCACGTAAATCTATTGTGCACTGTGTATTTCTTCTTCTTCTCCTATTGTATATTGGATACATTATTTGGTTGAAAATTAAAGTTGTAAAAAGTGCTAAATTGTACTTGATACTAATTCATGCCCCCTCTCAGTATCAACAATTGGTATCAGAGCAAGTTACCTTCATAACATTCTAATCATTGGAAGGAAGATCGTGAGAAAAAATGGAAGGCCACATTCCAAATGGGATTCCACCATTTGATGGAAATAATTATGCATACTGGAGCAATAGGATGTCAACTTACTTGAAAGATTTAGGACTGGATATTTGGCTCTCAGTCGTCAATGGATATAAAGTTTCAAAAAACACTCCAACCTATCCAGATGAGAAGAAATTAATGAGTTGTAATTCAAAGGATAGGCATGTTATCATAAGTGGATTGACACCAATTGTTTCCAGCAAGGTGATGGTATGTAGAAAAGCTAAAGAAGTTTGGGATAATCTTAAAAATATTTATGAAGGTGATCCTAAATTCAAGAAGGTAAATATTCAACAACACAAAGCACCATTTGAAAATATAAAGATGAATGGAAAAGAAGATATTGCAACATATTTACTCAGAGTAGATGAAGTTGTCCATGTCATCAGATGATTAGGAGAAGAATTCAATGAATCATTGGTTGTACAGACATTTGTGAGATCACTTCCTTTGAGATATGATTTCAAGGTCTCGACCATTGAATAAAATAGGGATTTGACAAAAATGACAATGGATGAGCTACATGGGACCCTCACAACATATGAAATGAGAACAGGTATAGAAAATGAACATCCAAACAGGGAAGCCGCTTTTAAATTCATGAAGAAAATAAGGAACAAAGAACACATGATAGAAGAAATACAAGGCGATCCATTAGATGAAGAAGAAGCAAATTTCATAAGGAAGCTAAAGAGGGAACCAAAAAATACAAATATAAGTTACCTTTTAAATGATTCAATTGTGGTAGAGTAGGACACTATACTAAGAAATGTCCTTTTGAAGAAAAGAAAAGCTTCCACAAGAAACAGAGCCTTTACTCCAAGGAGGAAAACAGTTCTTCAAATGAAAGTGATGGAGAAGAAAGGGAAGTAAGGGAAGTTCTCTTCATAACTCAAGAAACTCATAACAATGAACACAAATATTATGAAATATATCAAATCAATTCTAAAGAATAGTATGATGAAGAGACCGAAGAAACAAACATAGAATCTTTCTTGGAAAGAAAATATATAACAGAAAGTGAATCGGAAGAGGAAGAAAATCTTGAAAAATTGAAGCATACTGAAGAAGAAAATACAAGCTCGGAAACAAAAATAGAGAGTTAAAAAATGAATTGAAAAATTACAAAGAAGAGGATCATGATATTGAAAAGACAATTGATAGATTGAAGGAGAAGTTAGATAAAATGACTGAATATTATGAAAAATTAAAAGAAAAATAGGATCACACAAGAAAATAGTTGATGTTGACAATGGAAAAGTTGAATTACTACACGAAATTTGAAAGAAGTACCGAAAAGTTGGATGAAATTATTAGAAAATAAAGATCACCTATCGATAATATAGGACTTGGATGTGAAAATAGTTTGAAGGCAGTAGACACAGATAAAACAGACAAGGAAGTTGAAGGAAATTCTAGAAACTATGCAAATTCCTTAGGAATTGGAAATAACAAGAAAAAAGGAGTTGAAGAATAGTAAAAACATGAAACCTCCAACTAAAAAAGAAGATCTGAATCCAGAAGGGGTGAGACACCAAGAAGCTCCTTTTCTACTAGGTATGAGAATATTTTTATTGGTCATTGTTATGTTTTCAGAAACTTTGGACACAAAGAAATTAATTGTAAAATCAATGCAAGATACAACTATATGAGAAATAGAAATGATTATGGATGGTAGAGGCTGAGAAGATTCATGGAGAATCATGTAAAGGTATTTATACCATGAATAGATTAAATTGAAGTGTTTGTATTTGTTTATGGCCTCTTCTTTGGTTTATGTCATGATGGTGGCCATGTATTTTGTGATGAGGGGAGAAATAGACTCAAGGAACAAATATAGTTGTAGTTCTAGTGTGATTTTGATTTTACACAAGCTCCTTCTTCGATACCATTCATGGATATGGTCCACAATATGAGTAAAAGTGATATGTCGAAAATCTAAGAGGATCTCCAAATTGGTTTCATGGTGTAATGGTAGTTGAAAAAGGGATAAGAAAGCATTAGCTAATGATGTCAAGGTCAAATGGGATCCTTATTCCTCATCCACATACCATTTCATCAAATGACCTGTTAAGGTTCATTGAAATAGTTGTAGGTGGATGGAATCATCAGTTATATTGTTGGGTAAGAACCACAAGTGAAATTTCTTGACATGGTTGGCCAGGTCTTCACTCAATTTCTCGTCAAATTTAGTGAGGCCATATATGACAGTTTCTATGGTCCTACCATTGTGGTTGATATTTGAGAGTAAATTCTTGGGGAGGAAGGGATTTTAGTTGGGTTGTTGAGGGAAGTTGCACTAGGAAAGGTGGAACCAAGAAAATTTGAATTGATCATCGTTGCACTTAAAGGTTAGTGGGGAGGTTGAACCGACGAGGCGGTAAAACTAGGAATACCTCCCAACACTAGTGGTAGGCCAAGAAGGCATCTATATTTCCAGGGAGGTAGTGGGTCCCCTATGGTTCTAGACTAGAAAAGTGGGTGTGATTTTGTTAAGTGAAAGGATAGCTAACAAGTTATTTTCAGCAAAAATGAATCTGGCGTATTTTAACAAATAAAAAAGATGCATATGGTTATGAAAAATTGATACAACACACATTTATCATCTTTTAAATTATTATTTTTTGGGGTAGGGTGGGATATTTTCCGCATGGGGGGATAAAAGAAGAAAAATTGCATGTCATAAAGACCTAGTGTCCTTTCTCTCAATGTCACTAGGCCTTCCAATAACTATCAAAAATGGGGCATGAACTGACCAAAAGAAAGGATAGACTTGAAGGTATGAAATATCAATTATAATGAGAGTCATAGGTTGCATATCCTGGAAGAACTCGTGACATTTCCCAATAGTCATTCAAAATATGACCTAGGTGTAGTTCATCCCACAAACACCACCTCTGTAGAAAAATACTAGTTTTTGGCAATTGGTTTACCTTATTCAAGTGCAACAAGGGACTCTTAGCCTCAAATAGAACTCATGGGTCAGGATAGCTCACAAGAGATTTGTGGCTCAAGAAGTCTCATGCAAAACAATTAGACCTAATATTCACTCCTTCATGAGTATCTCCCTAACTTTTGATGTTGAAACACTTGATTGGAAGTATTTGGAGTTCTCTAAATAATCAACTACTAATTTTTTGATGAAAAGTGATAAATAGGGGTTTTTTGGATATCTATCCCAAAATCCTAAATTGAACTAAAATTGGTTTTTTGACCTCTCAAGGAGGATTTTAATAAGTTATTAGAGTTGTGTTTAAAAATAATAGGGTTGGGGTCATGGACCAATCCCATTGCTTAAGGGTGTGTTGAAGGATGTTTGAGAACACTCAAGTCTTTCTATTCCTCCTAATTTTCTTGTGGGTGCAAGGAGGAGAGCATACTTTGAAAAGCATGTGTCATGGATGCCTTAATATATGTGAGTGTGAATGTGTGCAGAGGTGAATGTGTGCAAAAAAATATCGTTATGATTGAATTTTCAACAAGTGGACGTCATGGGGTCCATTACTTTTCCTTTAATTAACCTCTAAATGTGTTTTTGCAATATTGTGTAGTTGGAAAACTCATCCTAGATAGTAAAATATATGGAAATTATGTGTTATGTTCCAATCCTTAATTGCTTAAGTGTTCTTTGCAAAATACAAAACTATCCTAGGTTGTACGATGATGTGAAAAATTAGGGTCCTTTCAAATATTTAACTCCCTAGTGTTTATATTTGTAGAAAAATAACTATGAGGTGCACAAGTTCTTTGGCCTCACCTAGTTACTTTTTTTAACTTAAAAAAACTTTGGAAAAAATCAAAGAGAATATTTGCACATTCAAGGTACTTACCTTTTACTTTAATTTAACCATTATGTGTTGCTTGAAAGGAAGATCAAGAAGTCTTATAAACCTCATTTTGATTCACCAAGATCACTCGAGAGAGTGTGAGGTGAAGATAATACTTTGAGGTATACAACAAAGTTCCTAGTCCCAAAACGTAAAGTGATTGTTGAAAAAATGTAACTAAGAGTTCATATCCTTAAATAGCCATCCATGTGGCAACACAAAAGAGAGTTTTGGTTATTTTTATCGCCCTTACTAATATAGATTAGCTAATTTATCATGCAAGAATGGACTCAAAGAAATATTCTCCAAGTTTAAAAAGAGCAATAAAATAAAATTTAAGCCCCTATTGGCAAGTCGGGGTGAAAAATACCCTCATCTTAGGAGAGAAGAGGGTCCATGCAGGTCACTGTGGTGACAGTGTTGTTGATGTGCATAGACAATGCAGGGACAAATCATAGTGGTACGCATGATTTTTTCACCTCTATGTGACTATTCTTTTGAAATTTGTGTGGACTCAGTCACTGCAGACATTGAAAAAATATGGATGAATTATGAAGCAATGAGGGTCCAAATTTGTGGATTGAATGCTCAGATAGGCCGATTTGGTGACCTACAAAACCACAGAGGTGAGAGAAATGGATATTGAAGTATATAAGGGAATAAATAAGAGCTATAACATCAGTGGATTCATCAATCTATTTCTATTTTGCCTATTTTTCCACTTGGGTGAGCAAAAAGGGAAATTTAGTGTTAGCCCAAGTTTAACTAGCAACATAGAGAATTGTTAGTGTTAGTGGAATACCATAAACAAGTAATATAAACAAAACAAGGAAATTAAAGCATAGCATGCAAGAACAAAAATAAAACAATGTGAGATATGTTATACCAATGGAAAAGCTTTGAGTACAACACTACAGAGTAGTTGGTGAGTAGATGGACTCCATTATTCCTCATTGGGATGTGTTATTTTTTAACCTTCTAGAACCTCTTTCTCTCTCAAAATGAAATACAATGTTGTGAAGATGTGTACAAATATCTCAATGGGTGAGAGGTTCAATACACCAAGCAATAATGGCTATGAAAGTATGAATTATCTTGGGAGAAATAAGGATTCTCTAGACTCATACAACCAATATAACATTACTTTGGTTTTTCTTCTCTTTGTGCATGCTATTGGAATATTTTTATAGGCTTTCAACAAGTTTGATTAAAATTGGTTTCAATGGGAAAGGAGAGGCCACTTGGGTGTGGACTCCCATGCTTGAGTAGACATGAACCCACTTGTTGTACTAGCTTTCAGTGCTCATAGGCTCAATACATCTTGGTCCTTCAGCTAAGAATTATGTCTGATAGGATATTTTCTCATTAATTCACCAAAAGTTGGTGACATTTCACTTCTAGTCAATATGCATGACTTTCGAAGGAACAGTCACATGGGCGCACATAGATTGTGCAAAATCCAGTTTCTTGAGTCTTGTGAATGATCAAAAATCCACTTTGTATAGTTTTGTTTCCTACTAAAGATGTTGTATTAATGCCATGAACATGCACCTTAGTGTATTAAACTGATGACCCTTCTGATGATCACATGTATAGCTCTACAAGCAATTTTTAGGTGATAACACCTATCATATGGAATTTATATGGGTTCTTGACATTGTTGAAATATTGATCAGTGAATCAGTTTTAAATCGTGAAGGAGGCCTCTAGGAACCAAATACGCCTACAATGAAAATAAGGAAAATCCCACCTTATGATTTGAAACATATCGGAAACACTTATAGTGATTAGAAGCACATACTATATGATTAAGTAGATCTAGAAACCAAAGTCATGGGTATGTATTCAATCACTTCCTTGAATTCATCAATTCATGTTACATTCCCACTATGCATTTTCTTATCCTTCCAACATTGATATTGTTGATCTTTGTGAGGCAATTTTGCAAGCTGATTAGTTCTAATATTCCTTCATTAGACACATCTTGTTGTCATTTTCTTCTTCTTCCTCTTCTTCTTCTTCTTCCTCTTCTTTTTCTTTATTTTTTTCATGTGTTTCATGGCACCAGATATCGATGCTCATTGCATGCATGGTTAACCCCCCCAAAATCCACAAGATAACATCAGGAGGCTGATCATTTTCAAAATATTGGGGGCTCAACAACATGAGCATATTATAAACCCATTTAAGGGAACAACATGTCACTCACAAGGAATTGAACCTGGGTGGGGAGGGTAAACATCAATCCTCCCAACCACCCAAGCTACATCCAATGGACCGATGTCGTTGTCTATTATGTACCAAAACCATTAAATATAAAAAGAAACTAGAGTATACACCATGTATATCAAATATGAGCATGAAGCACAACTTAAAGAGAGATAAGAGAGATGAGTTACACAATAACTCCTTAAAGAATATGAGAACTTCCTTCCAATACCCCAATACATTCATACATCCAAATCACATGTTCCTTAATAATGACTACATGATCTATATATACCTATTTACGCATGCACAGATGGAACCTTTAGTAGGATGGCAACTATTATAGATGCATTTACCCCATTACATATACATTTCACCACATATATTCCCCCCTTGGGATCATATCATGTACAATTAGCCCTATATATGCCCCCCTTGGGGTTATATCGTAGTACCTTCCTCAAAACTCTTTATCCTCAAATATTAGCAATCATGGGTGTTACATGTGATGAAACCAAATAATAGGATTTACCTATATTCCTACTTTTTTTTTCCTCAAATGTTATCTACCAAAACCTTAAAATATCATAAGAAACCAAAGTACACACCATGTACACCAAATGTGAGCATGGAGCACAACTCCAAGATAGATAGGAAAGATTATTTACACAATAACTCTTTAAAGAATAGGAGAACCTCCTCCAAATACCCCAATAAATTCATACATACAAATCACATGTTCCTCAATAATCACAACATGAGCTCTATATATTCCTATACACACATTGCACATGTGACCCCTTTACTACGTTGATTGTTATTACATATACATTTACTCCAACACATATACATTTAACCCCATATATTCCCCCCTTGGTATCATATCATATACACTTAGCCCATATATTCCCCCTTGAGGTCATATCATTTCCATATTCTTTAGTATATTTTTTGTCATAGCCTCATGTCATTCATGTGTGTGTGAGTGTGCCACTTAGCTTTTTCCTAACTTTCAACTAGTTGATACATGGCCTCTTAAAAAATCTCATGTCATTTGTTGATTGGATATGATCTTAATCTTTGTTTTATTGTTACTTATGGAAGACACCCTACACAACAAACATGAAAGAATATCTAGCCTCAAAATCTCATAAGTCTTCAATCAACCAAATGTGTTAGTGAGCCATGACACCCTCATGCAAAACAAGGTCATGCAAATGATATGTATTCAAAATCAAAGGTGTAAGATAAGAAAATTGGATAAGGGATTGTCAAAGCATAAGAGCCTTCATCATATGCAATAAATCAAGCTCAAGAGATATAACACAAACACTTGTCGCATTAAACCTAAAGGAGAAAGCAACCAATATGTACCTAATTAATACCATGAAACTCAAAATATTATTATCAAAGGTAACATAGCACTTGACAAGATCCCTCCAACATTCCTATTTTTTAGAGTTCACATTTAGCGGTTGTCATTACCCTTGTTTTGACAAATGGTGCTCCTAGAATCACCTTTTTTTAGGATAGAATTAGAAAATTTTGCAGTTGTGGCCTTAATAACCAATACCATTATGAATAAAAACCTTAAAATTAGCCCTTGAATTGAAAAATTGTGTTACCAGTGGCACCCCTTTTTTTCAAGGATAAAATTACAACTTGTTTGAAACCATGGCCTTAGAAACCGATATAATTGCAACCAAAATCTTAAAATCAAACTCGAATAGAAAAGTGGTGCTACCAAGAGCACTTCCCTTTTATTTCATTGTTAAATTTACAACTTTTTTGAAACTATGGCCTTAACAATCAATATCATTACAAACAAACAAAAAACTTAAAATCAAACCCCAAATCAAAAAAAGGTGCTACAAGTAACACCCTCATTTTTTAGTGTTAAAATTACAATTTGATTGAAATTGTGGCCATAGCAATCAGTATTGTTGCAACCAAAATCTTAAACATCGACCCCTGAATCAAAAAGTGGTGCTACCAATAACACCCTCTTTTGGGGGGACTTAAAATTTCAACATTTTTGAAACCATGACCTAGAAAACTAGTACTATTGTAAACAAAATTATAAAAAAATGAAAAAAAAAAAGAGCGGGAACTAATTTTAATAATTATAACACATGTGTCCTCGTGTTGTAGAGTAGTCAATGAGGGAGTGTCTTGTTAAGGCACTCCGTAAGTGAAGTCATTAGTTTGAAATCTCTGGGGACACCTCAAATCCAGCCATGTTAAGGGTTGGTGCAGTCCAAGACGAGTGTGATCCCTGGGTGATTTTGACGGCTTAGATACCCCTAGGTCACTGCATCTCAGCCACAGGCCAATCTCGCAAGTCAGAGATATTTAGCTAACAAAACAAAAAAAACATTGACCACCCATAATTAATGTGTGTGTGTGTGTGCATGTGCGCGTCTATATATATGTTTGTGTGTATGCATCTATGTTTGTGTCTATGTGTCTGTGTATATGCACACACACACACACAAGCTCAAGTATTAGCTCAACCAAATATAATTTTTGTAGGCATTTGGTTAGGTCTATGTTCATTGGTACTCATTTATAATCCCCATTAGTGAGACACACTAGTTTATGCCAACATGTTTATTAAGAGATTTTCCCAAAATCCGGCAAGAAATTGTTATATCTGCAAATTTGAGTGATTATCTATGTATAATTTGAGTTCCCTGGGGGATTTTCAACATGTTGAATCCATTTCTTCATTCAAAATTGGATTTTAAACAACAAAAATAATAATTTCGTACAGATTTATGTCACCAGATTCTGGTGAAAAAAACCAAATGTTCGTAGAATATTTAGTCAATGCCTTAGGAATGTTATCCACAAATGTGTGGAAGCATATATTGGGTTTCAACACAAGGTTTTTGCTTGGAACACACACACACAAACACACTTCTTGTATGTGATCTTAAGCATTGCATTCCACACACACAAACACACATATGTGCATATGTATAGTATATACACACAAACACATATATGTGTGCATATTCCACACACACAAACACACATATGTGCATATGTATAGTATATACACACAAACACATATATGTGTGCATATATAGTACATACACACACATACATGTGTATAATAAAAGATACACACACACACACACACACAAGCCCAAGTATTACTTCAACCAATTATCTATAATATTTATGGGAATTTGGCTAGTTTTGTGCTAGTTGGTATCCGTTTTGAATCCCCCTTGGTGAGGCACACTAATTTATGCCAACAAGGTTACTATGAATTTTATCCACAAATGTGTGGAAGCATATATTGGCTTTCAACACAAGGTTTTCCTTGGAATGTGTGTGTGTGTGTGTGTGTGTGTGTGTGTGTGTGTGAGAGAGAGAGAGAGAGAGAGAGAGTCTATTCACACTTCCTATATATTCTCTTAAGCATTACATTTAAGTAATTAAGATAAACAACCATAATTAGATATAACTTAAATCTAACCATAATTAATCATGGTTATATGAGTTATAATGAAATATGGTTAGAAATTGGCAATGGTGTTTGGTTGGTTGATAAAAATGGAAGTGTTGTTATTATTGTTATTCATATTCAATTCCTCAACATATTTTCATCTCTTATGAGTCTCATGTGTATGTGGAAGCCATGGTCAAGCTAGATGCCAAATTGGTGTATGAGACCTCCTCTGCCCAACAATTTTACTGGTAAAGTCTACGGAGGTATACATACCCTACCCCCCCTCTGGATTTGAACATGTGATCTCTTAGGAGGAAGCACATGTTCTTAACCATTAGGCCCACCCAGGCATATATATAATAATAATATATTTTTAAGGTCACGGCCAAGCCAGACACCAAATTGATGTATGAGACCTCCTCCGCCTAGCGATTTGACTGGTAAAGTATACGGAGGTATAAATACCCTACCCCCCTCTGGATTTGAACTTGTGACCTCTTAGGAGGAAGCACACATTCTTAACCAATAATAATAGTTTACCAATTCATTTAAAACTTACACCAAACTTTAATTCTGTGTAAAGATGTGTTATTTAAATAACACCTTCTTAATATGTGTTACTCAAATGACAACTTCTTGTAGGTTGATGTGTATGTTTAAGGAGATTGTTTAGCACATCGAAATAAGTATAAGTTTTGAATGACTTTGATAAAATAGATACCTTATTGACAATTGCTTAACCAAAAGGTATTTCCATAATTATTTATATTACTTATTTCATTGTAAAATTTAATATTAAAATATTTCAAAAAATTAAAAATAAATATAATTATCCAAAATTAATAATTAAAAATTAATTATTATTATTATTATATATAATCTTTTAAACTTTCAAAACTCTATTTTATAATATAGATTTAATTTAATTTAAATAATAAATTTGAAACATATTTATTTTACAAATTCATTTTAAACTTACACCAAACCTTAACTTTGTATTTGTGTATGAAGATGTGTTAAGTAAATAACACAAATCCAAAAAAACACTTAAAACACTATATCATTAATATTATTATATAATTAAAAATTCAGCACACTTAACTACAATCAAACACTACATCATCATGGCAAATTTTTGTGGCGCATGGACACAAATATTTATATCAAAATTTTCATGTCTAGGTATTTACCTATGAACTATGAACATGGTGGTGCTTAAGAAAATAACAAAACAAAATAATATAATAAGATTGATAGGCGTCCCCCTGTTAGAATTGATTTGGATTAATCATTTTTTTAATTACAAAATTTAATCTGATGGCTAGACCAAATCAATGAATAAGATCGCAAGAACTAACTCTCAAGCATTTATAAAATCTTACATTCATCATGTTTAATTTTTCACTTTTACTAAACATGATTAAAAAATTATTATAACAATATATGATTACCACCACGTTTTGTAAAATTATTTATTTTATTTATATGAGATAGGTGGCTGATTACAAGTGCCACGTTTAAATTTATTGAAGACGGGCGCCTCGTATACCTAAGGCAGACCGCTTCATATTCCTGAGGCAAGGCACGTTTTGGTTTATGATGTCTGAATCGTCACAGACGTTTAATATCCACCTTCTATTATCTAGAATACGCTCAAATGGACTATGCATTTAATTATTCTCATGGGCGCACCCATATTGCCTTCACTTTGTTTTTTCCTTGGTTGTTACTTCATCCCTCCCTTCGAGCTCCTCGAACATGTTCACTAATACGTAGTCGCCTTCATTTTGTTTCTGCGATTCATAAAGAGCTATATTGAGACCAACGACAGTCGAATCCTCATCGTTATACCGGCAAATCAAATCCATTGGCTTCAATGGTGGGATGTTGCCCAAAAGACAAGTGATGAGTTTTTCTGGATTGTCCCTTTCTCTTACTGAAGAAGTTAAAAAGTACAGTCATTATCTTTGCAGAGAAAATGAAAATAATTGAACCGAAGCATTTCAGGATCTATAAAGAAGAGTGTAAAAAAGAATATGTTAACATCAGACATTGTATTATAACGATTGTATTCATTTCTCTTCCCTTTATCAGCACATAGAGGCCAGAAGTTAACCCTGGGCACACCCATATTGCTGGCGACTTTCTCTATGCATGCCATGAAGGCGTCTGTGGTGATGAACATGATGGGTGGAAACGATGGTGATTTCCCCTGAGCAGTTTTAAGGAGGTCCTCCAACACGGGGCCCATCTTTTGCAAGGAAAGGACAAAGTCAATCGGGTTGGAGGTGTGGTCATGGTTTCCTGGTGAACCATCAGGAATATATAGAAATTGAATTCTCCATCCTTGTTGCTCCAACTCCAGATCGTCTTTGGATACAATAGATTTACGATTCTTTGAAGCTTCCACCATGCATATGTGTATCCACTCAGCATTGACGAAAGTGACAAAAACTCCCCTAATACACAACAGCTAGGCCAAATTCATGAGAGCATTAACATGACCCTGTGCAGGAAATGGCACAATCACTGCATGC
>CBVK0100410925.1:0-12338 GCA_900067695.1 Picea abies | reverse complement strand
ATCCCCACACCTTTTACCATACTTTGTCCCAGACCATTTGTTGATGAGGGAAATTGCATACCAATTAACTATTGGGTTAGGGGTTACTACACTATTTCAAATCAACATCTAAAAACTTTGGCTAGTTTTCCCTATCCACATGGTAAGTTACACTTTTTCCAATAGACAACATGTAAGGAAAGAAGAGGAGGCCCTACAAGAGTTAATACTATTCATAGGAGAGCCCAAAGGACATGAACCTCATTAGATAAAAATTGACCATGTCAGGTCTACTGGTCTCACCCATTCCAATATCCATGTGATCAATTTCGAAGAGGAAAAGTTTAAGGGGACACTCTCTTATGATGAATTCCTCCATCAATTTCCCCATGATGCTGAAAAACAAGAGATTGAACATGAAAAAGAAGATTTCAAAAGGGAAACACTAAACCAGTTATAGTGGTTACTTCAACAAGATCAAGACACTGACATCACCAAAGAGCAGGAGAAAACCAAGAAGGAAGAACGACTAGAACAAAAAAGGCTCCTAGATGAGAAAGATTACCAGAAAAGGAAAGATGAAGAGGAAAAGAGTAGAAAGGAACATGAGTACATGGCGCAATAGGTTGTGCTACAAAATAAGAGATAATAAGAAGCCAAAAGGTTGTACGAAGAAGCAAAATCCAAGAGGTTAGTTGTTGAAGCAGAAGCCAAGAAATTGGCTGATGAGGTAGAAGCAAAATGGGTAGCTAGAGAAGTTGAAGCTAAGAAGAAGGCAGGCAAGGTATTGAAGTAGAATTCAAGACAAACCCATAACACTCCATCGACACCCAATATGGGAATTATGAGTGTACCCACTCAAGAATACACTCCCATAAGTACCATTCCAGGAGATTCCTCCTTCTCCTCTTAAACCCTGAATTTTGAGGGCTCTGTAGTAGCTATTGGAGAATACTACTTTGTCGATAGGACAAAAGTTATCAAGAAGATATAAACCAAGAGGAAAAGAGGAGAAGACACACAGTCAAAATCATCTATGGGGATGGTATTAGAAAGGAAAGTAGAGCATGATCCTGAAGAAAATGTGGTTCAAGAAGCTTCATCATTCAACAATTTCGCAGAGATGAATGCCTCATCTATCATTGAGGTAACCAACGCCCTCAACACTTTCAAGAACAAAGTATTTGAATTAGAGGCAGAGTTCAAATATGTAAAGTACAAGTTCACCATAGATGTACATAAATCTGTAAAAGCAGTTGAAAGTCTCAATACATAAAATATTAATAGATCCCTACAAGCTTAAAGACACCAAATGAATACAGAATTCGAGAAAAGGATGAAAATCCAACGAGACACCCATAGAAATGAGTTTAAGGTAGAAAAATAGAAACTCAATATAGCCATAAAAGAGACCAGAGCATCAACATGCACAGTAGAATCTATCAACGCACATGCACTAACATTGATTTAATAATTGACGACATGAAAGAATGAACTCCTCAATCTACTAAATAGCATATGGGCTGAGTGAGAAGAAAAACTTAGGCTACAAAGCACATTGGTATAGAATCAAGAAAGGCGTAAGGAAGAAAGAGAAGCATTAGAGGAAATGCTCAGTTGGAAGGATATGCACAAATATCCACCTACCACACTACCGATATATTATAAGAGTGAAAAACATAGATGTCGTATACTCTTTGACACTTGTAGACCTCACTTCAAGAGTGCACAAACATCCCAAAGGGAAGCAGGTGACACTTGCACGTAGTTGTGGAGAAATGAAAATGATCTCACGGAAGAGGCAGGGGTACGACCAATGCAGTCCATCAATGAAACAACATCTTCCAGCACCATACTGGATAAGTTGGAGGATCACAATAAATCCACCCACATGAACATTCATAATCTATGTTAATTTGAGGGGAAATCAATTGAATAACACCTGTTGAGACCCACTTATATTTCCCACAAAATATAATCCTTTGTTAAGAACACATAAGAGAAGTTATACCAAGAAGTATCCACCAAAGTTTGCAATGGAGAGTCAGTCTTAGAAAGATTACAATCAAGAAAGATTGAGATAATATTAAGAGATCATTTCCTCTTGAAAGAAGATCAATATCAACAATAGGAAAAATATAGCTCATGATTACAAATTCCACAACTCTTTCCAGATGTTACCCTCTCCAGTTATTGTAATATTATTTTGAATTAAGTATATGAAGAGTCTCTTTTTGTAAAATGGCCCTGATTTTATGATTGAAAAGATAACGATTGTAAACAGTCACTTCTCACTATAAAAATGAGGACTTCCCATTTGAAAGGGATTTTGGTTTCAAAATGTAGCAAGACAATATTTTTACTGCAAGTTAATTTGAACCGAGAGACAAATGTAGCAAGACAATATTTTTACTGCAAGTTAATTTGAACCGAGAGACATTCTAGTTGGAGATTATGGTGTCGATATGTATGAATGTGACTATTATATTTGTGCATTTATATTACTGTAGTTTGTGAATATTGGTTTACAAATTACTTCTCGATTAATGTTTTCATTTTTCACAGTTACCACGATTTTCATAATGAGTACAAAGATAGCATGATACAGTTAACTAATCAATTTATTGATTCTAACAAGTTATGTTGTCGAACCTTTCATGTTACTTGTGTTATGAATTTCTTCTATCCAAGTAATATATATATTTCACTGTATTAATCCTTGTTAGTTTCCTCCTGATCAGGATAGGTTATATTAGAATTAGTTAGAGACTGCATCTTAGAATAATTATCGTCCATATTATTGTATAATTTGTTAGTTATATTTTTCATTTTTAATTCATATGAGAACCTTCGGTTCTCAGATTCATATTTAGTTAATATATTAGTTAGATTGATAACCAAGACAAAATATGGTTTGAAACACTATCCCAAATGAGAGTGGGTCTAATTGGGACTTTCCATCTAGCATTTTTCCTCATCTGATTGAGTGAGTCATTATGGATCGTTCATAGAAATGACGCTAGAAGGAGGGCCAAACAACTGAATGGTAGCAACCAAAATCTCAAACCCTTCTCATTATGTCCTGCAAGTAAGATTTTCCTTGACGAGTGATTCCCACCAAGTTAGATTTGAACATATTGTCCTTCATTTGGAGTATGTTGTGAACATACCAGCTCAGGTTAGCACTCACCACACTTCCGCTCATCCCAAAACTTCCTTTTCTTCCCCACAACCTTGTGTCCTAACCATCTCAAATATTGAAGCCATAGTCAGACACTCAACTGAATGAACCAACCATGATGTGACTAGACAACTTAGTAGGTAAGTTGGACAACTACCCTTGGACTACTCTCTGCTTGAAAATAAGGAATCCCTTCAGCATACAGACTCATACTTCACCAACCCAAACTCCTTTCAAGAAAACCATTAAGGTGGAACCCCTGAATATCACTTTCTTGAGGACACTTATGATTTTCCTGAGACTTATGAATTTGATCTTGAATATTATTTATTATTCAGTGGAGTAGGATGTATACCAACCTTGCCTCCTGAGTCTCCCCCTCAGACTCCCAAATACGAGTTAGAGGAAAACTTTGAACAAAGAGATGATTCTGAGAGAGAACTAGAAAATAAACCATATTAGATCATTGTGTATCAACCCCCAAATATGGCTAGAGCTAATACAAACCAAAATCCTCCCCCTACCAGCCCCGATTGTTATATGACACAGTCATTGTAACAGGGATCCAACATGACATGCCCAGACACCCTGAGAGGTTTCCACCTAAATGTGAACCAGGCAAAAATGATTGTTATTACTCTTCCTATTACTGTTCCTTTTAAAATTATAGTTACTAGTAGAAAGATTTTCACCAAAAGAGGTAGGAGGAGGAGAAGTAAAATTTTTGGATGCAGAAGGTGAAGGATCAAAATATGTACGATTCCCCTGATATAAGGTTATTATCTGAGAAGCATCAAGAGCATTTGGGACATTTGGAGTGGTCCACGACCAAACCAATAGTCCTACATTCAACCTAGGAATGTTCAAAGTGGCCATAAAGGGGGAACCATCATTTCTGAAGAAAGGAAAAGCACAAGAACCTCCTTGGGTAGGGGTCCCTTGGTTGGTATCCTCAAGAATGGTGTCCATATCATTCTTTTGAATAGGTTCATCCCTTGTGGGATTTTTCATGTCCATAAAATCCTCGCGCATTGATTCTAATGAACTAGTGGTATAAAAACCCATGCCTTGTAGGAGGCGGCTCCACACTTTCAAGAGAAATACCATGGCTCCTTGCCAACCAGTGGAGCAGTTAGTTCATCGCCATGAACCAATGATACAAAAGCGGTGACATTGAAACAACCTAAGTCCAACTACTCAAAGAAACACTCCAATATAAATACATAAGAGAAACATTGAAATGATTTTCGTTTTCCAAATCTTCATCCCAGGTAGATAAGGTCCTTAGTCCAAAGAAATGAAAAAATAGAAAGGGACCTTCCAAACAAAGGCACAGGTTGATTACGTCCTATAGACCAATGCAAGAAGGAGTGATAAGTAGTTATCCCAACCTCCACTAACCAGCCATATCTGATGCAATCAACCATGCTTCGCGGGGCACCCTCCAATAATACTGAAAAGTGTGATACGAAATATGCGCCAGGTACCACGAAAAGTCCCCGTATTCACCTTTGAGATCTCTAGGAAAAGACACTAAGGTCACCAACTCACAGTTAGCATCCGAGGGCTACAGTCGATATTCAGTATCAAAAATATGGGAAGGGTAACAAATCCCAAAGCTTCAAAATCTCCATCTCTCATGGAGGTAAATGAACTAGAGAAACCCATAATATACTATCTCTTCACTATTCTTAGTCAATCATTGGAGGGGCAATCTCCTCGGATCTCCTTCACACAACCTCGTTCTTAGCTCTTGTGTTAGAGGAGGCTCCCAAATATAATTATATGAAAGTTGGATTTGAGACTCTTCCTAGATCAGAATCCAATGTTTGTTCAATAGTCTTGGAGAGTTATCTCTCCAATCCTAATCCAAGTCCCTAACCCTAATTTTTTTTGTGAACCCTAGAAACAAAGTCTAGTACATTTTAGGCTTAGTGTTCATCTTTGAGGTTGTTTTTACTCAAGGGGTATGGAGGTGCAACTGATGTTGTTTGAGACTCTTACAAAAATGAAACTTAAAAGAACATTTTCAAAGAAAAAATTACACTAATTCTTCAAATGAAAAAGAGTTTCAAAAAGAAAATGCATGAAAAAACCTTCAAACCTTAAAATACAAATTTATCTTTTCTAATGAAAAATGCAAAAGGGGAAAACAAAAGGATTTTTTTTCTTACTTTTCTTTTGAAATTATTTCTAGGAAAGAAGAAAACATAAACCTATGTTAATATCATTTTCTTTTTCAAATAACAATGCAAAGAAAGAAAGAGACCTAACTAGCAGAAAAACTAGTTTTTTTTATTTTTATTTTTATTTATTATTATTATTATTATTATTATTATTTATCAAAGAAAAGCTATCAAAATATGCTAAAATAAACCACAGGATACACGATTCATGGGAAAACAAGATGCTAAAAGTAAGCCAAGAACACTGGGAAACCAATACCAAGATATTTTCTGTGACATAGAAGTTTTCAAAGACTTAACACAGTGATAGAAATCAATCACAAACTTAGAAAGCCTAGGATGACCTAGAGAATCCCCTAAATCTCCCAGAGACTGAAGAAGGATAATATTTTTCAAAAATTGCACGTAGGTCCATGACTATGTGAACTGAGACTCGTGAATGTACGTGGGTCATACACAGTAAAAGCGAGGATATCTGTGACTAATATAATAGAAAATCACCGATAACTTTGTAAAATTGGAAAAATAAAAAGGACTTTCAGTAGCGAGACTCCCATAAACATATGAAATTTTTTACAGATAATAAAATATTTGCAACAAATATTGCAAAATTATAAAAAATCACATAAATAAAAAAGAACACACAAGACACCCTACAACCGACCCAAACTAGGAGACTCCCCAGTATGGTCACCAATTATGGTTAAGGAATTTCCCCCCCCCTGACCTTGGGTTAAGTAACAACAGAGGAAGAACGAATTTAGAAGACAAAACATGCCTTCATCTATATCAATGCATACAAGAACCAACTACTTTTATAAAGAGAGAGAGGTAAAGAAATAAGGAGAGGCCTCACACCTTGAATCCTTCATTCGATATCGATCCCCACTCTCACTTCTTGAAGCACTCATGATCTTTGTCGAAACTAGCCTACAATAAGAAAACGAAAATAGATTTCTACAAGGTAGTTATACAATCAAATAGCATATATCATGTGCATATATTCAACCATATATAAAATACATTATCAAATAACATTACAATGAACCAATAAAAACACAACAGGAGGGAAAGAAAACTCTTCTATTAACAACAATGTGAGAAAGGTATTTACAACCCGATTCAACCTTCGGTATTGGTCCGAAGCCAGCTTAACTGGGTTCCTTCAAAGACCTTCAAGCATAAAATTATTGGTGATTCTCTTCCTTACATAACTCAATAGGGATAGGAACACACTCAGTAGTTATATAGAGAAAGGATGGAACACTAGAAAAGGAGTCTCCAGGTATGGGATGCTACTCAAGGAATGAAAGGATTAGGGGAGCTTGTTAAAAACATTCCCACATGATCTTGCACATTAGTTCTTCCTCTTCATCCATGCCCTAAATGGTGCATTCATACCATCCTTGAGAGGTTCATTAGGTTTAATTCCATTTGGTATGGGATTAGGGAGGTTGGGAAACGAGCCCAACTAAAATCCTCATATGAAAAAGTGGAATTATTTTATATTTTCCAATTTTTGAAGGTATCCATGGGTTGTAAGCTAGCTTAACTGGGTTCCTTCAAAGACCTTCAAGCATAAAATTATTGGTGATTCTCTTCCTTACATAACTCAATAGGGATAGGAACACACTCAGTAGTTATATAGAGAAAGGATGGAACACTAGAAAAGGAGTCTCCAGGTATGGGATGCTACTCAAAGAATGAAAGGATTAGGGGAGCTTGTTAAAAAAATTCCCACATGATCTTTCACATTAGTTATTCCCCTTCATCCATGCCCTAAATGGTGCATTCATACCATCCTTGAGAGGTTCATGAGGTTTAATTCCATTTGGTATGGGATTAGGGAGGTTGGGAAACGAGCCCAACTAAAATCCTCATATGAAAAAGTGGAATTATTTTATATTTTCCAATTTTTGAAGGTATCCATGGGTTGTAAGCTAGCAAGGTGTAGATGTCCATGAGTTTCACAAAGGAAACCCATGGATATAATAAAAATTCAAGTTTTTTAGGTGAATTTGATGAGGGAAGTTGGGATTTTGATTAGCAAGCAAGGGGAAGGGTTGGGCCATGTCACAAATTCATAGGTGTGAAAATTTGTGCTATAACAACGGGTGCAATTTGGATCTAGTTGTATCCATTGAATCCTTTGAGGAAAGAAAAACATTTATTTCGTGATAATGTGTCTAATACCTAGTGGATAGATGTTAGTGGGAAGTGATATTTAGGTGTTTCTTTATTTATTTCTCTATAATCTACACAAATTTTCTATTTACCATTTTTCTTTGGTAACATGAAAAGAGGGGAGACCCACTGGCTATCAGAAATGGGATATATGAAGTTATTTGTAATCAATTTAAGTATCTCCTCTTTGACTATGTCCTTCATTGTCAGGTTCATACAATGATGGGGTTGGCAAATGTGTCTGTCTCCCTTCTTAATATATATGTGATGTGTTCACATGTTAGGATGGATTCCCTTCATGGAAGAATAATCCTAGGTGAAGGCATCACTGTGCTTTTGCAACACTTGAACCAATCTATTATTTTGTTGTTTAGTTAGTCCTTGATTGATTTTCAAGGTTTTCCCTGGGATGATTTTTATGGTTTCTATAAGGGATCCTTGATATTTTTCTAGTGTGGGTTCTTGTTCTATGGGTGAAATGTTTTTTGAGGCTAAAGAAACCTGAATTTTTGGTTTCATAACATGCTCAAGAATATGGAGGCTAAAGAAACCTGAATTTTTGGTTTCATAACATGCTCAAGAATATGTGAATTTCCCGAGGAAGAGGAAGAGGTTATGAATCATTGATTTAGTCATCCTCTGTTTTATCTCTTATGATAAGTATTGATCTATGGAGAATACTTGATGGGCTTCACCTTCTTCATCACTCCTCCATCAACCCAAAGTGGTGTTTCTAAGTATATGCTAGGTTTATTGGGAGGGTAGAGGGTTAATTGTTTGGTGAATGCCCTATGGAAAATGGTCATGTTTCCTGATTGAAAACCGATATAGGCATTGGAAGTGACTTGCCAAGGTCATCCCAGGATTAAGGGATACCCTCCCAGAGAGGTTTTGCTTGCCAAGGTCATCCCAGGATTAAGGGATACCCTCCCAGAGAGGTTTTGGGTTGTAGGACCATGAAGTCAACATGATATTCCCATGGATCCACAAATATCACTACATCTTCTATGATTCCCTCTAGTGTGATGGTTGATCTATCAGGGAGTTGAAGTATAGTGGGGGTTTCCCTAATGCCTATAAGACCTAAGGATTGCATGCTCTCATGTGTCATAATGTCGATGGTGGCCCGAAAGTCGTTTAATTTATTACTATGATTAATGTATTACTAATATGTGTGTTTTTGATTTTCACATTAATGACTGGACTATCAGGGTTAGAGTATTTAGCTATGAGAACTTCCCCCATCATTAGGTATGATAGTTTTCCCATGACATGAATAGTTTGAGGGTCCTTTTGTTTCCTACCGGGTTTCCTTAAACAAATTTCTCGTACCACTTTTGAGTAAATAGGTACATCCTTAATTTCTTGGCATAACAGTATTTTGACACAAACATTTTTGAGTTCTCATAAGAAATCAAACTCAAGATGTGTAAAAGGATTTTCTTGGTTTATCCTTTCAGGACAGAGTGGGTCTTGAAGATAAGGGTGGGAATTCTGAGTTTTTGAAGGTTCCTGAGATTGTTTTTGTTTCTATTCATCATTTGGGACCTCCTCATTCAAATATTCAATGTTAATGCGAGGTTGGTCCTTGATTAGAGTCTTCTCGGATCAAAGGTGAATATCATTACAGTCCAAGGAAGAGATGGATTAAGAAGGGTAGGTTGCAAGTACAAAACCTTATGTTGGTTGACTTGGCCTTCCATTATTTAGGTTAGGTATGGGTTGTGTAGGTAGTTGTGGTCGAGGAGGGGTGGATGTGGATGCCTACATTTTGGGAGAGGAAGGATTTGCATGGGTGGTTGTGTCATAGGTTGTTGAGGTCCTCCTATAGTAGGGTTGCATGGGTGGTTGTGTCATAGGTTGTTGAGGTCCTCCTATAGTAGGGTTTCTCCATCAATGTTGCCATAATTGGTTTGGAGGAGGAGGAGCTACCCATTATTGTGTTGGCATACCCCACGACTAAGGAGCATATTGCATTGAAGGATTAGTCCAATATTAATTGAAATATTGAGACTGATCTTGGATCATACCTTGAGGTTTGGGATGCCAGGTGTTGTGGCTCACCTCCCACAACAACCCATATTTTTTAATTTTTATGGGTCCCTCTTTTTGTGCCTAATTTCTTTCCTAGAAGGCATACATTCCTACTTCACAAATAAAATACAAGATTAAGTCATAATTGATTAAAAATCTTATCCATCAGAGTTTTTCACTCCACACATCACCCATAAATCTGATCATTGCACTCCAATAGCTCCCACACATCAACCTTGTTCCTTACATGTTACCATGTGGATCAATATATTCAAAACCAACCTATCTTGCCCCTCGAGTTAGTATGAACTGTCCACAACCCATATTTTTTAATTTTTATGGGTCCCTCTTTTTGTGCCTAATTTCTTTCCTAGAAGGCATACATTCCCACTTCACAAATAAAATACAAGATTAAGTCATAATTGATTAAAAATCTTATCCATCATAGTTTTTCACTCCACACATCACCCATAAATCTGATCATTGCACTCCAATAGCTCCCACACATCAACCTCGTTCCTTACATGTTACCATGTGGATCAATATATTCAAAACCAACCTATCTTGCCCCTCGAGTTAGTATGAACTGTCCTGTAACCAGCTCCCCAAATGGCATCATAAGATTGGATCCATACTTTCCCCATTTATAAATATTCAATAAGTTACATTTTATTTATTCGGGACTCATAACTTTCTCCCAAGGTATCGAACTAATATTTCTTCAATGCCATTCTTGTCAGAGTCCAATTTGTTCCCCATCCTCTTGAACTCCAAAATGCTTTTCGAGCCCTCCCACGTGCTTTTCTAGCACATTCTCCTAGGATTAAAGAATATTATTTCGATATCTCTTCCATTGGAGTTCAAACATTTCCTCATTCTTTAAAACTCTAATGGGTTTTCTTTGAAGTGTTCAAACATTTCCTCATTCTTTAAAACTCTAATGGGTTTTCTTTGAAGTCTTACAAAGATTACTCTCGATACACCTTTTTAGAAAATAGAATATTCTTACGATACCGTTTCTTCGAGGTTTAATTTGAACCTCACCATGACGACCTCCAACACCAAGACTCCAATAGGTCACACCTCCCTCACAATGCTACATATGTGTTAGGTCAAAACACTTCTCTAGAGATAAGAGATTATGATTTTGATACCCCTTCCATCGTAGATCAAATTGATGAGCGATCCTTCCCCTTTCGAATGCATGAATCCGATAACAGTATTGTTTTTAAAATGATAATTCTCACCACCTCCGATACATGAATCTGGGAATCCACCACCCTTAATGAGAATTAATGACAGAGATTATGGCCATATCTAGAAATGATTCTCGTACACACCCGTGTTATGGCACGTGTGTGATTGTTTAATATGCGTTATGAGCTATAAACCCTCTTCTTCAGACATATCTTACACCGTAATTTTGTGAAACATTTATTATGTCTTGAATTTTTACTGAGTGCTACTCCATAGCTATTGGAATCGCTTAATCATAGGTATCCCATTTTGTCGTTTAAATATTTTGTTGTTACAATTAACACATTGTGTTTAATTAAGATGATACTTGTTTCAATGTGCATATACATGACCAATTGATAATCAATCATGGAAATACAGAACCCCAAACGACCAAAGGGATCAATGTACTTCCAAGCAGTTGCAGGACCTGAACCATCATCTCGACTAGTTGAATATTTGGTGACTGATACTAATTACCAAACTAGAGAAGACCACTACCCCGCTTATGAAGAAATCTACAAGATCCTTAATTCTGTAGATTTCCTCGTGGATGAATTTAATTTGTAAGTATACTCGAATATCCTAAGAAGCAACATCCATCTAGTAGCCACCTAGCCACCCCTTTTCCCATACAATGAGGCAGCAAAATGGTGCCTCGGACAATTGGATTCCAAAACAACGACCATCATGAAAAAACAAGGGAAGTGGGTAGCATCGTTAAGACTTGAAGACATTGGCTCCAAATATCATCTTCCCACTCCCAAATGCTCTCTAAATGAACCATTCTTAAAATGGTTTTCCCAAGTGAGCAAAGGACCAATGAAGAAAATAAAACACTGGTGGGTTGATGAAGACAAAACCCTCAAACAAGGATAGAAATTAGTTCCTACTCACAGGCTTAAGAATTCCTACAAATTGTTGGTATCCATGCTCTGTGAACTATATGGAGAGAAAAAGAGCACAGAATTTAAAAGTGATTATATACCTTTGGCACACACAATCGTCAGGACATGGAAAGTATTCAACATGGCATACATCCTAGTTTTCAACATATGTCTACACACGAAGTATCTCCCAGGTATGAAGAAACCATGTTTTTATATGTTGTCCTACACGATCGATGCCATTTTCTTGTATGTACAATTTGTTGACCTGGGGTGGAACTGGGACCTGAACCAACACCCCATCTATGTATACTTCTGTCATTTATGGAGCATTAATTATAGAAAACACTTTTATGAAATATGTAATCTATTTCTAGCCCCTCTACACTCCATTTTGTTTGGTTTCCCTAGACACTAAATCTCCTTTGAAGCCAGGAATGGGATGAAAGGAGTAGCTGACTGGTTTCTATACAAATACTACTCATATATTAGGGTGTATGGGACCACTAGATCCCATGGGTGATTTTAGGGGCGAAATTTCGCCCATGGGCGAAATTAGGGGGTTTGGAATTTTGATTGGGCGAATTATTTACATGGAGTTGTTTGAGGGATTTGCAAATATATAGCCCCAAGTTTATTTTCAAAAATTTA
>CBVK0100410924.1:0-12338 GCA_900067695.1 Picea abies | reverse complement strand
CGTGATATGGCACTCAAAGCATAACTCGTATCTACAACTTATCAAACTCAGTATGAAGCTTCTGTATGATTAGAGTGGTATCATTATTAGGAAGATACAATATGAAGATTAATACTAACTCGCTTATTACCTGTATTATACCAATCTTATTGAGGAAATGACATCAATTATTAAATATAAGCTAATCCATATTGAATCTAATCACATTGATTATGGATATTGTGTGTTCAATTCAGACTAACATGATGTTTCTAATTCAGACAGGTACTGTGATTCAAATAAATATTTAACATGACTAATAAGTATTGATCTTGTTTGTTTAACTATGATTCTACTGGTATGATTACATACTTATATATATGATTTCCATTGCTTATGATGAACCTGTTTATATGGTGAGTAATGCAGGCCCATTATTTATCTATGATAGTATCATTACCCTTATAACTATAACATGTGCCCATTATTTATCTATGATAGTATCATTACCCTTATAACTATAACATGTAAGAGATTACGGTAATAAGGTAACAATTACTTATGCTCGATATCTAATTACTAGTATTCCATATCCTTATGAGTTTTAATAGAGTAATCATGATTAATAGTCGTAACAATATATGTAACATTACGGATACACTTAGCCCATATGCTCTTTTCATTCCATATGAGTTATATCTCTATTTCTTTTATTTCAGTCATTGTAAGCATGTATCAACCCTTGATGTAAGCATATACTTTACTAGTGTATCACTCATGGAAATGAGCTATATCTGATGACCTTTGTCATCTTTAACGGTAATACTCATGGAACTGGATAATGAGGTGATCACAACTTTCAATGATAAACTAGAATATTGATAGAGCTATAAGGATTGTGTAACATATGAGCACCGATATTAGTAGTACAAGTGAAAATGGGCTTACATATTAGACATAATAGATTACCATAATATATTGGAGTAAGTATGTTCATTTTTATAGTCAATGGATTCAAACCTATAATACTAGTAATCAAATATTATTATGGAATAAAGGTAATCCAATCTATGAATAATGAATAGTACAGGTTAATTACGTATATAAGGCAATATGACTACCCTATATGCCAATGATTTCTATATCAGGACATGTGTCAGACTAACGAGGATGGATATAGGTTAGTAAAGGATGAACATAGTGTTGGATATATAGAAAGAGGCATATCAAAGATCCTTATTACTAATATCCTATGTAAGGTATAGATTATGGAAATAGCATACATTATGCTTATGCCGATATATTTAATAGTATTGATTCAAATAGGTTGGATTCCTGTAATAAACATACAAATATAATAGCATAGGTTCCAATGTGTGAACTTCATTAGCTTAACTAAGCTAAGAGTACTGTCCAATTTCATTAGTTACATGTAATCACTAGAAGTTATGTCACTATCATAGAACATTGGTAATGAATATGGTAAATATGTATAAGCACTCAAAACATGATCTTTATTGAGATGTAATTAGGTTAGGTAAAGATCATGATTCATCCATAATAAATGGGATAGCATATATGAATAGAGTGATACAGATTGGCTTATAGAGATATCTTAAACCAATATGAATAAGTAGAACATATCTAATAACTCCACGTATTCTCCTAATTAGTGATATGACTCCAATTCAACTAGTAGTAGAGTAATACAAATACATATATGGAATAGATAGGGCATAACCTGTGGAGTGAGTAGAGTTAGTTCAATCCTACTTAATATGGATATAATAAGGCTTGTGTAAAACTAGTAGCTAAAACAAGCAACACAGGGAAATCACGGCTTGTTAAGCATAGATCATCAATGGTAATAGCTCATAAGCATTGGTTACATGTTTATACACATCTAATACAGGGTACTTTGTTATCACTATCTCAAGCAAGTTCAATACTAACATCACACTAATTCACGTTGTTTCCATAAGTAATATCAAGAAGCTTACTATCCAAGAACAAAAGTATGTGTAATCAATAGGAAAGTATTCACTACATACTATCCATAATATACAACAACTTAGTATCCAAGTAGAGCAGTAATCAATACTAGCAACAATACACTACATAGTTACCATAACAATCAAGATCTCATAGTATTCAAGTGTATTGTAATCACTAGTACTATCACCTATATTATGCTACTAATTCCATTGCTTTCTCTACGTATATGTTAGCTATAAGTAATGCAATATTCACAAAGAAGACAAAGTAACATGTGTATTTTGTTGTATTAGTATTGGCATTGCTTATATGTGCACCCATTAATCGTTGCATTCACATGCTCATACAATTGATATGGTCACTCAATAAGGTCAAAAGAGGCAATAGGTAATGATAATTCCAATACCATTATACTTAGATCAATGGGTTCCATAGTGTTATGATTAATATGAGCTTATACTAGTAGTGTAACTCCAAGCTTAACTACAGGTGATACACTAGCATTCGATATTATGGAAATAAGGTAAGTTATATGTCCTTAACCATTGATTTCATACGGTTAGACTATGTTACTATGTATACTTGTGTAAAAATGAGGTTTATTACTAGTATTACACTGGAACCCGTACATACATAACACTATAGGATACCCATAACCTTGTTGAATAGAGATGCTTCTACTAATGTATGTGCTATCGAGATTAAAGTTGTAAGTAATTATAGAGATAAGTTGTTCCATAACAATGGTGTTGCATAGATAGGCTTATGTTATGCTACTCTGTGAACAATAAGGGTTACTTATTAGGCATATTCCAACTCTAATACAATCTTAATATGAGTAATAGTGAGCTTTATACTTGTGATAGGTGATAAGGTGTATCAATCCCATAGATATTCAGAACAAACAAAGGTTACTTATCCATATTGCATTGGTACTAAGATATACCAACTTGTATACGTTCACAAGGTGTTAGCTTCTACATATGTGATTCCATAATGAAGATGTGTTATTAGCTATACTATGTAGTTAAGAGTTGTTTGTAATAGAAGTGATATAATGATTCCTACTTCATTTCCCATTGCTTATTGATAGTGTTCCTGCTTGTTCTCATATCTATATAGTATTGATTATGATTAATACGTATACTAATAAGAGTTATTCCAATGAGCTTAATGTGCGTAACTAACCAATACGTGCAATCATTACAAGTGATTCCAGCTTTACTAATATGAGTAGAGTAATGGAATTGAAACACCTATTTGTTTATATAGGTAATACATGCTTATGATACTAACTGCTTATGGTTCTATATATTCTGAAATCTTAGATATTGGTATACTCATTACATAGATCAAATGGTTACAGGGGTTTTAATACTATAATTCTAACCAAGGATCAATGGTAGTCATACTATCTTATGATGTAACCTATGATTTCAATCATCATCTTAGGATAGAAAAGGTATATAAGGGGTAAACCAATACCAATCTATTATATTGGTATAGATATTATATATGCCTAATTACTCGACTTATTTAAGCTATACTATTTATCCATAATATATAGTGTAGTATTCCCATCATAATCTGAGACCTTTCTTCTTATAGGTGAACAGAGTACTATCTCCATTATATTATGATATTCAAGCTATTCTCTCTTGTTTATGAACCATTATGTAGTTTGTACAAGTTGCTTATATCTGTAATCGACCAACTATAACCAATTGAATGACCATATCTTGTCACTAGGGGGGGGGTGAATCAGTGACAGAATAATTTTATCAATTTTTCTTTTGTTAATGTAATCAATCTCTTAACACAATATTTATCATGGAACCCAATTAGGAAAACCAGAAACAATTTTCTATTAACTACAAAAAAAAAAATTGCAAGTTACATAGAAAGAAGATGTTCTTCCTTTTAGATCAACACCCACTAATCAGGATGCACCCACACCCTTGTTCACTAGCACCAACTGGTAGGAGGTTGCAACCCTCTATTTAGTCAGCTACAACTGACTAAATTAAAGTGCACCATTAAAGAAGCAAAATATCAACAATGAAGAGACATAATCATCAAATATGAACACAAAAAACTTGATAATGGAGTTCATCCCTGATGGACTACGTCTTCGGGTCCTTCTCTCAAATGTGTAGGCCTTTTTATTAACTCAACAAAAGAATTTGGAAAAATACATAAGTATACCTCATTCTAGAATCAAGTTGTAGAAGATTTGCTCAGATCATAAAATAGACAACACCATGAATTTGTGGCATCGAATTACTTAAAAATGACTATCTCCACACCTCGATCCTACTCTGGCACTCCTAGGCCCAAGAGAAACTTTGTCTCAGTTTCCATGCCCTACAACCTGCAATTAATTCCAAAAATTGCCTTGTAAAACGTGCTCAGTCGTATCGTCATGCGCCTCCTCCCTGAGCACTGGTGGATTCAAAATTTAAATAAATTTTTGGGCATTGTAAACAATGGAGGTCATTTGGCCTAGTGGTTGGAGGAGCATTTGTGAAGGCATAGATGAAGGGGGAGGTCCCAGGGTCGATCCCTCGGGCCTCCCATTTTGGGTTGTTGGTTATAACTTATATGCAAATATATATTCGGTGGTTCCACCAACTTTGAGTTAGTTTGGATAGATCCGTTGGGCCTCCATATTTGGTGGGGTTACATTGGATTTGGTGGACCCACCAATTCTTTTTTTTATTTTTGGAATTTCATTCTCGGGCCCTCATTGGGCATTTTCCCACTGCCATGTGGCAGCCCATGACCGGGCCACGTGGCATCCAACCATTGGGCCACGTCAACCAACTGTTCAATCACCTGTCATGTCGATGTACATTCTTCCACCTCAGTTTCCACATCATCCTACCATGTCACCGTATGGTATGCCACGTGCCTGTACGGACTGCCACGTGGCACATTTTTACTAGTCCAGGAAATGACCCGAAAATGCCAAAAATGAGTGACACGTGGCAGCCTCTAGTGCTTCCATGTCACCATGTTGACATCATCATGAAAAATGTCGCCTCCTATGTTTTCCACATACGTTGTATGGATGTTGACATCATATGTATTGATGTTGACGTCAGCAGTACGGATGTTGAGTCATCCCCTGTTGATTGGGCTAGGTTTACTAAACTTTGACCATGAATATATTTCAATCTGTAACTTTGTTTGATGAGCCATTTGCACCGTTGGAAATCTTGTGATGCACTCTTTGCGATGATGCCACTTTCACTGAGTTTTGAGGACTTTGAATTTTTTCCTTTTTTTCGTCTGATGAGGTCATTATGAGATCCCTGAGTTGTTTCTGCAAGTTCTGAGTTGTCCTTAGTCTTATTTGGATCCTTTTTGGATCATGCCTTCCCACTAGGAGCTTTTTGTACCACCAAAACCTTTCATCAATCAACAGATAAGTGAGGGAAGAGTTCCCTCACCTTGTCCTTTTCAATCCACTTTGCCTTGCTTGGATGTGTGCCCTTTAAGCCTACTCGAAGATAATCAATGTGCATGAATTCCTCATCCTTCTGTCCAGGATGATATCTTCCTTTAACTCATCCAAGTACTATGGATGTTGACTCATCCCCCTGCTGACTGGGCTAGGTTGACCAAACTTTGACGGCGAATATATTTTGATTCATAACTTCATTTGACGAGTTGCTTGCATCATTGTAAATATTACGATGTGCTCTTCGTGACGATGTCATTTTCACTGAGTTTTGAGAACTTTGAATTGTTTCCCTACCTCTATCTGTTGAGGCCATTTTGAGGTTCCTGAATTGCTTTTGCGAGTTCAGAGCTTTCCTTAGTCTTTTTTGGATCCTTTTTGGATTATTTTATCCCTAAACTTGTCAATGACTGCTAAGGTGAAATATAGGGCAACTCAATTATTGCAATGGTTTGTTTGAAAGGTGGATCAAGTGGGATGAGAAGGATAGAGTGTCTAGTATAAAAAATTAAGCTCAAATCCAACTACAAGGGTAGCATCTCATAGGTCAAAGGAAATTTAATGGGAAATAGACAGTTGAAAAGATAGCATGAAATGGAAGAAGGTGACACTTAAATGAATATATAGGCTCTACAATCTACTTATCCTTATACATTAATGGAGAAGATATTCAGAACAAAATGTCGTTTTGATCTAAATCATAATATCTGAAAACAAATTATAGTTTTAAAGAAATAAACAATAGAATTTTTGTTTCTACTAAATCTGAAACTGTATAATGATAAATGCATCTCAAAAACCAAATTTCTCATCAAATAGGAAGAAATATGATAGGAAAAATCTGAATTGCAAAACACATAGACTAACCATCCATACTTGATGCTCTGAGCATGAAAATGCAGCATTAAATAAAATTATAGATTGCAATTTTTACATAGATCCTCAACACTCAAAACGAATCCTTTAGCTCTCTAACCCCCAACCCTCTCAGGCCTTCATAACCCCTATCACTCTACCTCCCTTCCTCCAAGAGGAATATCCCTTTTTATTACAAATAGAAATCATAATTTCACAAGAAATCGTGCTTTTAATCAATTTCAAGTCATTTATTGCAATTACACTTCCTCCAAGAGGAATATCCCTTTTTATTACAAATAGAAGTCATAATTTTACAAGAGATCGTGCTTTCAATCAGTTGCAAGTCATTTATTGCAATTACAAAAATATTTGAGTTTATTTCAAAATATATAGAAAATTTGAATGTTAATTATCCTCTTCCTTGAAATATAGAACAATTCTTTGGCTTTTGATTCTTCTCCATCAAATTGTCATCGATATGTGTTTCCACCTGTCATTAATCTTCTAGAATAATGTAGCTGCTAGTAACCTCTATTTCTTCTAATTTTGATGTCTTGTTCTTGTTTGATAGGTTGGTCTATACACTTATTATATTCCTAAAGGTTTTGGATTTCTTTTTATTTCCTTCTAATGTTGGTCTTTTTCCTCAAATTCTCAATTCACTTGACCAAATATGTCCTTAGATTGTATTATGAAATTTTCCTCAAATTCTCAATTCACTTGACCAAATATGTCCTTGAATTGTATTATGTCACTTGTGACTGTAGGAATGTTATTTTGATTTTCAAAATATTTGTGAGAATATTGAGAAATCTCCACACTACAAATTCATCCTTGGTAAGAGAAATGTTTTTGTAAAAACTCGAGATATTTAAGATGCATTCTTTAGTCACATAAATGACTTGATCCTCTAGGATTCTAGTCCTTCCTAGCAATAAATTATTATTGCAATTTGATGAAATGGCTCACCCAATGCTATGATTTAACCCATTTAACATTAGAGTCATTACCAATGTCATTTTTCCTCTTCTGCCCTCCTAATTCAGCTCCAATCAGTGATACACCACATTCACTGGCAATTCCATATTACTTTTTCTTCATAAATGGGCACAACATGTCCTAATTTTGAGTACTGGGCCTTTCAATTTATGAACATAGGAAGGAACTATGCTGAAAGAATCACAAGATAAAAAGTCTTATACGAGACATTCAAGAATCACAAGATAAAAAGTCTTATACGAGACATTCCATTTGGGTTTTATCCTTTACATTTGGAAAATCCATGATCAGAACACAGTGTTCTTATCTTGGAACTCTAATTGTGGTCGCTGCCTTTGACGCCTGTATCGGGCTCTAGCACTTTCTATTGTCAACAACATTTGACATTAGCTAGGAAGTTTAGGCACATGATTTTGATTTCTTCCTGTGCAAATAATGTTAGCCAATTATTCAAGAAAAAATTTGCCTCCTGGTAGGGGCTCCTATGGAAGGGTAAAAGTTAAAAGGTTTTTCACAAAACCTTCGATTAGAAAAGGCGCAAACACTTGGAAGCTCTTTCATAGACTATCCCTCCTTGGCACCAAACACTTGTGCATTGGGTGTTGCCATGGCTCTTGGAGATTCGACACATGTTCTTTGAATTTGCATATAGTAGTCGATGGCATATGGAACACTGGGTGTGTTGAAAACAATTCTCAATTTTATATTTTTTTAATAAAAATAAACTACAAAAGCAATTCTCAATTTTATATTTTTTTAATAAAAATAAACCACAAAAGCTTATAAAAATCCTGAGAGCATAATCAAACCTCTAAATCCCAATAGTTTTAACAAAACCTCTATAAAACACAATGACACTTGGAACTTTACTTCAGGTGATTTTCTTGGATATTGGGATAGAGGTTCAAAACTTTTTTGAATTCAATAAAAATAATAATAACCTAAGCATGGTAAACAAAAAAAATCTTTCACTTTGCCAAAATGAAACAAAGTAACAATTCAATTCCATGAGACAAAGTAACAATTCAATTCCATTCCAACATTTTCGGTAGCAAATTACAATTTTTTTGTATGAAAAGAACTACAGGAACTTTAAACTTCCTGTAATGATTCCCATTAAATGCTTGATAGAGCCACTACCGGATCTTTGAATTTATCAATGTCATAATAGTGCTAGCATTGGCTTCAACTGAGGATGGTGTCCTCCTTGCAAGGCACCAAGAACCAAAGACCACTTCCTTTCCTCCTTTTAATCCCTTCCATATGTAACCATACTCTGCAACTGGAATATAGCACACTCAAAAAACCAATATGAAAACTGAAAAGTAGTTTTATAGTGCATCCATTAGGCTATGTAGTCATTATTAATGCTACTGAACACCAAAGGCTCAAAATACTAGCTTATTTATTTACAACAACCTACTCTAGCCAATCATCTGATTGCTCAAGTGTAAGCAAACTTCAAATACAACCATTCAAGAAGATGAGAAGTTAATTGAAAGTTCTCCACATTAAATATTATCAAAATAAAGGACAATTTAAAATCGGTGGCTTCAAATGATAATCAGGTCCATTTTATTTGTATGAAAAGAATGTTATGTTTGGACCACTTAAAGATTCAAGATAATATACTATAGGATCATAAAAAGTATGAAATAATACCTTAATAAAAATACTATTTTCATGTTCCAGCTGATCAGATGGTCTCTGAGTATCTTTTGCGAGAAGTACTTTATTCATGGTGTTGATATCTTCATTATGAAATTTTGAGAATGAAACAGGAAGAGGTTGCAAACTGCTTTCAATGTTTTTGATATTTTGAATTGAAGTCTGTTCTTGATTAAAATTTTCAATGCTTTCTTCAAATTCTACTTTGTAACAATCATATATTGGTTCACTATTATGAACTTCTATGCACACTGATGTAAAAATACACTCTTCAAAACTAGGCTCTGACCCTGAATCGAAATTTTCATATACAGGATCATTGTTTAAAAAATTTGTATGTGCTTTTGTCAAATTATTCTCCTCAAAATCATTGAGGTACTCATCAAAAATAGGTTGATATTCATTAATAAAATGCTGAAAAATATTTTCTAACAACATATCATCATGAAGACAACTAGAATCCTCTTGAAATTCATGAGGAACAAATGCTTCTACAATAATCTCTTCATTACAAGCATGATCTTCTTCACAAGAAGAATCCTCTTCATCAGAAAGCATTTTCTAGTCTTCATATGTGGAAGATTTAATAAATTCACAATGCTCACAATAATCTTGTAATAGACATTCAGCTAAGAAAATAAGCTTACATTGTTTATGAAAATCTCTCAATGAGGAAATACTAGAAGTACATAAAGATTTGTACCACTGTCGTGCATCTCCTTCCAACGAGTACATGCAAATTTTCATGAGGACATCTTTGTGATGAATATCAAGTTGGTCCATGTATTGATGAAAAATGATCAAATGTTATGTAGGATGATCATGATAGTCTCTTTATTCATGCATAGTAGGCACATCATTTGGATAACCAGTAATCAGTCAAATGGAGCAAATATTCAAGATAAAGTTGCCTACATGGACTTCGTCATCCTATAATAGTGAAGTCCCATGTGGATTCTTCCTTCATGGAATCTCCAATTGAATGATGTAGTCACAGAAAGTGACTAACTCCTATTCACCATCAGAAACTAGAGATGGTCATTGTCATTCTCCAAGGGAAGATCTTTAATTTCATCCCCAACAATGGTTCCAAAAGATGTTATCCCTAAAGTTGTCCCTGAATTTTAAGGGGAAATATAGGGAACCTCAGTTATAGCAATGGTTTGTTTGAAAGGTGGATCAGTGGAATGACAAGAATAAAGTGTTTGGTAGAGAAAATTAAACTCAAATCCAACTACAAGGGAAACATCTCATAGGTCAAAGGAAAGTTAATGGAAAATATAGAGTTAAAAAGATAGCATGAAATGGAATAAAGTGACACTTAAATGAATATCATTCTTATACATTCATGGATAATATATTCAGGACAAAATGTCATTTTGATCGGAATCACTTTAGGTGCATGCATGCGTGAATAATGTTAGTCAATTCTTCAAGAAAAAGTTGCCTCCTGATAGGGTTTCCTCTAACAGGGTAAAAGTTTAAAAAGTATCACAAAACCCTCGATTAGCAAAGTCACAAATACCATTTTTATTCCTAGGCTTTTAACACTTGCAAGCTCTTTCATAGACTATCCCTCCTTGGTGCCTAAAACTTGTGCATCGGATGTTTCCATAGCTCTTGGATATTCGACACGTGTTCTTTGACTTTGCAGTTGATGGTATATGGAACGTTGGAACTTGGTTTATATGCCACATACACAAAATGAATAGAATTTCAAATTTTCATATATCCAAGTGAATGTAACAATCTTTGACGTGTAGTGCACTTATAATACATGGTTCTCCTTTGGTTCTTCACATGTGGGTGCTTCCTCGTGACTTGGATCTTGATGATGGTGTTGACCTTGTGACTTAGAGATTGGGTTTGTTCGTGACTTGGATCTAGATGATGGTGTTGATCTTGTGACTTAGAGATTGGGTTTGTTGATGAAAACCAATTCTATTTATTTTTAATAAAAATAAACCACAAAATATTATAAAATCTCAAGAACATGATCAAATCTCTAAATCTCAATTAAAAAAATAAATCACAAAATTTTATTTATTTTTAATAAAAATAAATCATAAAATATTATAAAATCTCGGGAACATAATCAAATCTCTAAATCTCAATTAAAAAAATAAACCACAAAATTTTATTTATTTTTAATAAAAATAAATCACAAATTTTTTTTTTAATAAAAATAAACCACAAAATATTATAAAATCTCGACAACATGATCAAATCTCTAAATCTCAATTAAAAAAATAAACCACAAAATTTTATTTATTTTTAATAAAAATAAATCACAAAATATTATAAAATCTTGAGAACATAATCAAATCTCTAAATCTCAATCAAAAAAATAAACCACAAAATTTTATTTATTTTTAATAAAAATAAATCACAAAATATTATAAAATCTTGAGAATATAATCAAACCTCTAAATCTCAATAAAAAAATATAAACCACAAAATATTATAAAATCCCGAGAAAATAATCATGAAATCTCTAAATCTCAATAGTTTTAACAAAACTTATATAATACACAATCACAAAATATTATAAAATGCCGAGAACATAATCAAACCTCTAAATCTTAGTAAAAAAAATAAACCACAAAATATTATAAAATCCCGAGAACATAATCAAACCTTTAAATCTCAATAGTTTTAACAAAACTTGTATAATACACAATGACACTTGGAACTTCTATTTTTTTTTAATAAAAATAAACCAAAAAGTATTATAAAATCCCGAGAACATAATCAAACCTCTAAATCTCAATAAAAAAAAATAAACCACAAAATATTATAAAATCCCGAAAACATAATCAAACCTCTAAATCCCAATAGTTTTAACAAAACTTGTATAATACACAATGACATGTGGAACTTCACTTCAAGTGAAGTTCCAACCTAGTTCATTAAGAGGATTCGTTGAAGGATCGATTCTTCTATGGATGGGATGGGCCAAAGGGATAAGCTATATCGTGGTGTTCTTACTCTTTCAGATGTGCTTTTATTTCGGAAAACCCAGCGGACCTGTCCCAAAAGAAGAAAGGGGTGGGTTTACCTCCAATCGCTTACTTTCACAACCACAAAATATTATAAAATCCCGAGAACATAATCAAACCTGTAAATCCCAATAGTTTTAACAAAACTTATATAATACACAATGACACTTGGAACTTCACTTCAAGCTTTTTTAATAAAAATAAACCACAAAATATTATAAAATCCCGAGAACATAATCAAACCTCTAAATCCCAGTAGTTTTAACAAAACTCGTGTAATACACAATGACACTTGGAACTTCACTTCAAGTTTTTTTAATAAAAATAAACCACAAAATATTATAAAATCCCGAGAACATAATCAAACCTCTAAATCC
>CBVK0100410923.1:0-12338 GCA_900067695.1 Picea abies | reverse complement strand
TTTAGGATATTTTGTGGTTGGTTGTTGGGAGTTAAGATTAATGTCTTGTCTCTACTTAGGGATTATGGGGTCAAGAAGTATGCCCCTCTAATAAGTTTGTATTCAATGTTTATGGATTAGAGTGGAAGACTAGTGCCGCAAGGCTACTAGTTCCTTCTCTAATCAATACAAACCATGAAAACCAAGGCCCTACATGAAGGGATTCCTCAAGGGAATATCCTTCACCAACAAGATCAACAAAAGATTGGAAATAATACTTAAAACCCTTTCCAAGGAGTATAAAACTAATCAAAACAATATATAAACACTTACCAAATCATTTTAAGGAAGGAGGCAGAGATACAAACCCTAGACGTCCTCCTTTGAAGTAGTAAAGTAAATATTTGAGGGCCCATGACCAAAGTTTGGCACATACATAAGAAAGAGAGGGTCCATGTGGGGTAAAATAGGTGTGCTAAATCATTGGTGTGACAGCCCTTAAAAAGAACAATACGATTTTACATAGAAAATAGAATAACTTAATAACTAATCCCCCCATAAATCATATATCCTAGTAGGTCCACCTCAAAATTCTTGAATACCTACCCAGGACATAAATTCCTGACATGGAGGTAGTTACCACTTCCAGGGGATATTCATCCAAAGAAATAAAACCAAGCACCCTAATAATGGGGCCTAAAAGGACATGCCATGGCCGTCCACCTAAGGGGATATGGGAATCCAACTAGCGAACAATTGTACATCAATCATCGCATCATGGCCACATACAAAGAAATCATTAGACTTTGGGCTCATTAGAGTGGTCACATCTTGTGAAAAAATGTAGGGTACACTGCATAAAATCAGAAGTGTAACACCTCCCGTTCAATTTCTAATTCTGTTGGAATCCCTTATCTGGTGTCAATTAATACCAAAACCCTATCCATCCTTTTATTTGCCTTGCACCATTAATCCTCCTCCAAGGTGATGAATCTACGAATTGAATTTCTGATAGAGATCAAAATCTCATCAATCCAATTCTAGACGTAAGTCAGGCAATAAGACCTAGGTTTGTTGAATGTACATGGGTTCCCTATGGGGATCAAACCTAGGTTTCAAATGCTTAAACATTAATATTGGAGGGCCCCACATCCAGTCATGTATGGGAATAACCTACACATTTTGTTCACTTCTAAGTTCAAAACATAACCAACCTCTAGCCAAAAAGTGGAAGTAAGGAATATAATCTAGGAACTTTCCTCATATGCCTTCCATCCATGACTTTAGAGCTTCCCCTTTCACCATTTTTCCCATAAAGAAACCTACAAGAGAAAATTTCATCAATCCCTCAACATCTTTGATGCAAATATCTTGACCAACCACCATATTCACCTTCTCTGTTTTAACCCTATGTCAATGTTTCTTCCTATGTCTCACCATCCTTTAAACCTTGAGAAGTTGTGCCACCCTTTATACCTTAAGAAGTTGCAGACTTGATGACATGATGCTTCCCTATCTCCACTATCTCCCTTTGGGTTGGCACCTCCACTCTTTCTAACCTAGAGAAGGATCCTGTTAGGATCCAAAATCAACCTCTAGAACATTTTGGCCAAGAAAATACCCTACCTCCACCCTGTAGGCTCCATCAGGAAGATGGAATCCTTAATAATAAATTTCCAAAGTCCTCCTAATATCCTCATTGAGATCTCACACGTTGTTCCATACCTCTAACAATTCCTCCCACATTCTAAATATCGATGAGGAACTCGAGAGACCTGCCTCTTTGAATTACACTTTCCCTATATCATGGTCCATGACCTTGATTACCTAGGGATTACAAGGGTACAAAAAACCTTGGAGAAAACCTTCACCAAAACAAGCTTGCATAAACCCTAATAACTTCACCACGAAAAAGGGGGAATAAACTTATGAGAGGAGGGATAAGAGATTTTAAAGTTGTAGAAAGTACTTTATGATGTATGCAATTGGTGATTGTCATACTTAATATTTAATGGTTATTATTTTTGTCACATATCCCCATACAACATGTCTGATAGAAGAGGAGGGGGAGACCAAACGAGCATGCATTCATGTCATAACCAATCAACCATTATGTTAGTTGGATGGCTACTACATTTATGGACACCCACATTGCCATAAGTATTATGGTATGTTGGGACTTATAGGATCTCATTGACCAACATTCACAACCAATATGAAATACCTAAAAAATGTTTACACAGAATCTTTGAAAAACCTCCACTTCAAAATTCAAATGTTTTAACATGGGTGTTTTTAAAATTTCTTGGCTCATATGTTAACACTAAAAATATCTGAAATTTCATACCTACGTGTCAACATGCATTATACTCCTTAATTGACTAGTTGACCTTATGGATGCTTATTCCATGTTATTGAAATGGAGAATGAACCACTTCATTGGGTGGTCTAATGTGTATATATGGTACCTATATGTTACTCCCTAGTATTGGGGCGATTGGAAAAGCATCACCCTTACCTGAAACACATGCACAACTCAAATAAATCTAAAAAAAATTCACGCATTCACACACAAAAGAAATAAAACACAACATGTTTTCTCTTATTTATTTATTTATTATTTATTATAAATCTAAAAAAAAATCACGCATTCACACACAAAAGAAATAAAACACAACATGTTTTCTCTTATTTATTTATTTATTATTGATATCCTAGAAATAGAATTTACAGTGCATGCAACCTCTAAGGGATCTAGCTACTATAATAATTAAAAAAAAAACAACTACAATTAAACAATAGGGCCAATCCGTTTCTCACGGGTTACCCACCAGTCTAAACCTCGGTTGGGGTTATGTTTATTGTGAAAATCATTGTTAGTGACTCATTTTAAAGTAAAAAACTACGGGTTACCTAGTTTTCTGCATTTTTTCCACCATTCTAACCACCAAGTTCAAGACGAAATTGCATTCTTCCTCTCTATGTTATATTTTATTCTCTTATTTTACTTTCCTTCTTCTTATCTTCTTCTCTGTCAAAACAACCTCAATATGTTCTACACATATTTATCCCATATTGGTGGCTCTACCCAACCAATAATACTAGAACCATCTCCTTTTTCTTATTCTCTACTCTTCTCCTTTGTATGCGAGCAACTTTTGTTTTTAGTAATTCCTACTTTCTTCCTCTAAGATTCTACTGAATGTCAACAAACTCAAACCCTTTATTCTCTTCTCCTTATTTTCCTTCTTCATGATTAAGCTCAAAAAATCAAGCGATGATAACATTCTCCTTCTTCTCCTTCTCTTCTCTATGCACAAAACATCTTCAATGAGAGAGCTCCACCAACTCCATAATCCCTCTCTTGTTCCCTTCTTTCTCTTCTCTTGTATTTATCTATCTTGTGGAAGATACTCTTATTCTTCACTTATCTACATACAACCTCTTTAATGAGAGGATTTCCCTCTATCAACCTTTCATGTCCTTCATGTCCTCTTCAATTTTCAATGGTCACCAACTAATCAACTTGCCCCTGTACCAAAACATGCAGTGTGGCATCCTCTTAAGAAACATTTTGACTGCCCATGAACACCATGACTAAATGGCCCCCTTTCTACCTTGATCTTGATGGACCAACCAACTAATGATATGCCATGTGGACCCTTCTTTGCACCATGAAAAACCTTGGAGGAACATAGGGCATTGGATGGTAGAGGGAAGACTAAATTAAGAAGGTTGATCACACAGGTCCAAGTCCCTATTGTCACATCATACTATAAAATAGTGGGAGATAAGGAGCATTGGATGGTAGAGGGAAAATGGGTGGTGAAGATTGACTACATTGGTTCCCCCCCTTCATTCTCACATCAAGCTTCAATGTGTAGAATATCTATGCGGTAGGATTAAGAAGTAGAATCAAATGATCCAAAATCTTGAGTCGATTAAAATACCCCATGTCACATCAATGCCCAATGATGTGTGGAGAGCATGGATTATTGGATGAGGGGAGGCAGATTGAATCACTACCTGGGTACAAGAAAAGCATGACCTTGTATTGATTCCCCATACCATAGTTAAGCTCCATTTCTACTCCTCGCTAGCTACACAACATCCTCTCATGCACACATGAAATTTTTGCCTCTTTTTCTTTGTCCTTTGACTCCACACCTTAAACTACTCTTGGTTCTGCACTTTTCCTTTCAAAGATTTTTCATGGATTTATAAGCCCTTATTTAATACAAAATAAAATAAAATGGAGTGGGATGGATCCATATCCAACTTTTCATGAGCCCTTGTTCCTTTCAACTTTCTAATTGCACTTGTAAGTGCAATGCCATATTTTTCTTGCGACACAAATGCACCAAGCACCAATCCATCTTGATGTTGCATGAACATAGTAAGGTCCCTTTTGTTTTTTTCTTCATATCCTTCTTGACACAATTATTCTTCAATGTTCCAAGGCATAGGGACCCTTTCCAATCTCTCCTTTCCCAATCTCCCTTACATGCATGCAATTGCATCCATACACTCTCCATCACATCTTCCTCTTCTAGTGTATAATCAATCACATGCACTATTGGGTGTGCTTACATGCACTACAAGATGTGATTGCATGTTGGTTGCAAGTTTAATCATGGTGCTACTTATAAACCTTAGCACTCCATCTTGGTTACCTTCTTTATCTTCTCTTGCAACATCAATGCTATTGTTTATCCTTTCACACTTATAAACAAAAAAAAAGGTCAAATAAAAGAAGGGCTTCCTCTAGACCCTCTTCTTTATCTTCTACAAATTTTATGGCTTCATTTAAAACTTCAAGGGTTGCCTTCTCGTCCTTTACTTCTATTTTGGAATTGGTAGTCTCATTATATTCATTTCCATCCTTCATATGGAACTTTTTCTCAATCTCATGCTCCTTTTGGACATAGAAGTCTTGACCTTCATAATGAAAATTGACGATGGTAGCATATTCATGTTTTCCATCTACTTCCATAGCCTTCAAGGCTATTTCCTATTTAATTCCTTTCCCTTTATCTGCAACCTTCTCTATCACTCCATGCTTCCCATCCTCTTTTTCTGCAACATTATACATTGTTGCAAGGTGTTCAACCAATGTTGCTCTACTCTTTTCAATAGTTTCACCTTCAAATGTGGCTTAAAAATTCACAACTTTCCATGGTTGCATTCTCCTTAAATTCTTGACATGGCTATTGAATCTACCTCTATTTCATTTTCTACAACCTCTCTAGGGGATGTAATATCTTACACTGGTACAACACTTTCATTGTTGTCCTCTCCTTCAAATTATTTTTCAAATATTATAACAATCTCAATGTTGTCCTCTTTTTCACTCACAACAACAATAGGGATGCTTTTTCCTTGATTTGTACCTACACATTTACAAATATTAGATGTATTAATTGAATCCATTTCCCTTATGAGCATGTCCTCTAAGGAATCCCCATCCTCAATGCACAAATGATGACTTCAACATCACCGATCTCTTCACACTTTGGAAAGCATTCAGAGGCATGTTTATCTTCATTTTCATTCATCTCCAATGGTTGGAGATCTTCATTCACCTCCTCTATGTACCATGTTTCTTCAAATTTCTTCGAGGCATCCATTCTAATGGTCCAAAAATTACTCCAATGTTATCATAACCTCATCCTCATCAAGAGGTCTTTTGCTCCACTTTGAAGTCTTCAAATTTTTTCACTCGTTAAGGATCTTCTCTTTTGCCAACTTCTTTGAGTTTTTATTTTCATTGGTTCCTTAGGTTTCTTCCAAGACTTATAACCTATCCATTGACCTCCTTGAATCCTCTAAGGCCCCTTCCTCACATGAATTTCTTCTATTGGTTCTCCCAGTGTTCATATTTCTTTTGAATTTCGTCTCTTCTCTTGCAATGTGCAACCTTCTCCCTTGAATTTACAACTATACCCAACTTGAACGTGGGAACTGTCCATCCTTGTTGTTGCCTTTTCTTTATTCAAACCCCTTACATCAATTTTGATCTGCAACTATCACTTTTCTCAAACTTCTTTCCTCGTGATTTTCTTAACAACTCTACTTAACAAATATGTTCGCTGGAGCATGTTTTAAATCCACCTTTCAATCTTTCAAACCCAAATTCTTCTATGTTTAGAGACATCAAGGCTCTTAGACCTTTTACCAACCACAAGTAGATTCTATATCTCCAACCACTTCTTCTCCACCTCATTGTATACAATTTCAATTTCTTGACATCTACCCAATTGTTGGTTGGAGCTAATCATTTTTGTCTCTCTACAACTCTACCTAGCAAATATTGGAGTTTTTCTCAAAACAATGTCTACCTAATCTTCCTTCGCTTTGATTGAGTTACAATTTAGTAGGAACTGTCAATTTTCACATACACTCTTATGTGACTAATTTTTAGATTTGAAAATTGCTTCCTAGTGATCTAACTGTAAAACCCTAGCTGTTATCACTGGACAATTTTACACTGAAAATTATTGATTGAAATTACATGCAACATAAACTCAAAAGATCAGATATGAATAATCAACATATATGAGACACAATATTTTTGTTCTTGTAACCTTCTCAAATTCAAAAATCCTGAGGGAAAAACCATCCCTCCCAGTCGATACAATATCACCAAATATGAGGATAACCTTGTCCCCTTAGCCAATACAAATATCACCAAAATATGAGGACAACCTTGTTCTCCAATAACCATACAAATCAGAAAACCAAACCTCAACAATATTCCTTGAAATATCCTCTACCCATAAATTTGTTACAGACCACTTGTACGACCTGCTGAGGTCGCCTGACATCATCTTGTATTGACCTGCTCCTGCCCATAAGAACTTGTATGGATGTATGAGACTATTCTCACAACAACCCGCATATGTTTGTGATTGTTCCCACTGCAACCCGTGTACGTATGTGGTTTTCCCCATTGCAACCTACATACGTACATCACCGTTCCCATTGAAACCCATGTACATGTACAAAAACATGTATGGACACCTCGTACAATTCACTTTACCCATACAATATCTTCCTTCTGCGGTTTCGTTTCTTTACCACACTTGCGGTGTGATTTTCCTTGCCAAGAAAAAAAGATATATATTCCACAAACCTAGGCCATATTTTCCACCATAGTAGAATTTCCCTTTTCTAAAATCACCAAGCCTCCTAGCACAAGTGCATATTCACTTATTCTAACTCCATTCTTCCACAATGAGCAAATGTGACAATGACCTCTCACCTTTACATACATGTCCAATGAGTGAGTTTAGGCACCTGTTATAAACTCAATAATTAATTAGAATATTTTATTCCTCTTTATGGGTCTAACACCCCATCACAAGCCCACAAATCCCATCAACTTTCCCATGAGGCCCTGGCCTCATTCCAGGGCCTATTTCACTGAAGCGAAAGGTTGATCTAGTGTCAACGAAGATTCCCACATGCCTGATACCTTGGCCTCTTGTGGGAATACCTCTCAAATATACAAAATCAACACTCCCTCTTAGCGAGGGAGGTATCCCATCCATCATATAGATGTACCTCTATTACTTGAAGTATCTCTCTCTCCCATATTGGGTCTGCTTCCTCATCTGTACTCCAATCCTCCTGGCTCACTACTCCCTCTATCACCGTAGAAAATGGGTCTATGAATTCTGTCACCAGAACAAGTCCTGTTGTGCAATATTTCTGACTGGATGCATCCTCAGTCACTGCATCAAATCTTGATGTCCAATCGGTTTGACTAGCCATATCCTTGGTCATTGAATCAAATCATGTTGTCCAATCTGCCTCACTAGTTTCTCCCTCTATGACTGGAGGAAATACTATTTCCTAACTGGTTTCCTCCTTTATCACTATAGAAAAAACCACTAAATCAACTGGATCGTCCATGAAAGGGACACAGCTCTTAGAAGCCTCCTTCCTTTGTACCTCCTGTTTGGTCTCCTCGATCCATGACACTTATCTATTAGTCCGAGAAGATGCCTCTCTCCCACTTGAACCAGATGGGTAACTCCCTCTGAATGTTTGACTCTCCCTCTGAGCCAACCAAATATCTCTGAGATTAGGCTCCCTCTAAGTCCACATGCTCCCTCTAATACCTGACTCCCTCTAAGTCTGCACAACCTCTAGATCAATATGCTTCCTCTAAACCTGTTGACCTCCTATGAAGTCTAATCTTCTATGAGTAGTCATGGTAGGCTACTTCTCCCTACTAGATCCCGAGGGATGACTCCCTCTGAGCCGATACTACTAATGGGGTTACTTTCCTCATGACTAATGGAGCTACCCACTCCCTATGAACTTGTGCTACTTGTGGGGCCACATCCCTCACCATTGGTGGAGCTACCTACTCCCTCCAAACCTATGCTACTGGTGGGGACACCTGCCTCACCACTGGTGGAGCTATTTGCTCCTCCTCATCTATCTCTCTACTCCTATTGGTCACAACACGCATAGGATGGCTCCTTATCCTATATAGGTTTCCCTCCTTAACTCCAAGGATCACCACTTATTTGTAGATAGATCATCTGGGGAAAAACAACACCTGTCCATCTCAAAACAATATATGGTACCCCTTCTTCTCAATCTCCGATACTGAGAGAATGATCCTCCTAAGTTATGGCACCTATAACAAATTAAACGCCCTAAATACCTCACCTGACTCCATTCAAAACAATATTTTTTTGGATCCTCGAATTGCATGCTTGGTTCCCATACCAAGATTTACAACCAAATCTGATCCAGTCTATGTGACGTTGTCAAACAACTCTTTAACACCTATGATATGGCAATATGCTTCTCTATCCACCAACCATGTCCCCCTACTAGAGACTATACCTGAAAGGGAGGAGACCAACAAGATCTCCCTTTGGAACCTATCTGCAACCTCATCAACCTGTGTTGTTGATGCTTGTTGCCTTCTTCCTCTTCCCCTTTGGTGTGGACACTTTGAAGCATAGTGACCAAAGTAATGGCACTCAAAACATATGATCTTACTAAGATCCTTTCTCTACCTCGATTCTGGAGATGCCTCTCTCTCGGTAGAATCCCTTCTCCCAAGAGAACCTCTTTAGACATTCCTAGTGCAGGGTGCAAGGGCCTGGTTCTCATCACTACTACTCTTCACCATACCATCTATATCATCCCTGGACACTAAATGGGTCTCTTTCTGGATATAACCAGTCCATAGTCTATCAAATTATGGTAACTTGTCTCATGCACAGATCCCTTGAAAAAATGGTTCCCAAGACCCGGGAAGACCTCTCAATGCCACATTCACCAAATCAACATCCTCCACCTTATCACCAATGGACACTAGCTGATCATGGATCTGTGTAATCTTCATAAGGTAGTTCACAATTGTGTCCTAATTGGACATCTTGACAACTTGAAGTTGATGCTTCAAATGAAACTTCATGCCTATATTCCCATTCTGGTATAGACCTACCAGAGCATCATACATCTCCTTGGAAAATGTCTTCTCATAATTGTGAGGAATCAAGTGATCCTTCATGGACTCTAGAAACACTCGCTTATTCTTCACTTCCCTCGTCTTGTGGAATTCCAAATCTATTGGATTAGTCGGGCTATTAACCGCATTCTCAACATAATCTTTGAGGTCATTCTCTTCCAACAAGAGAAGAACCCTAGCCTTCCTAGCTCGAAAGTTTGTTGCCCCTTCCAACATGTCCTCAAGCTTCAATGTGTTCACTATCTTGAGCCGCCGAGAACAAAACAAAAAATATACAACCAACTGTAGAAGTTATGTTTCTCAAAGATGATCCCCTTCTTTTCAAACCCCAAGCTTTGATCCCGTGTCAATTTTCACATAAAATTTTATGTGACTAATTTTCAGATAAGAAAATTGCTTCCTAGTGATCTAACAGTAAACCCCTAGTTGTTATCACTAAACAATTTTACACTGAAAATTATTGACTGAAATTACATGTAGGGGAAACACAAAATATCAGAGATGAATCGTCAACACATATGAGACACAATAATTATGTTCTTGTACCCTTCTCAAATTCAGAAATCCTGAGAGAAAAACCATACCTCCCAACCAATACAATATCAACAAATTTGAGGACAACCTTCTCCTCTCAGCCAATACAGATATCACCAAAATCTGAGGACAATATTTTCCTCCAATAACCATACAAATTAGAAAACCAAACCTCAATGATATTCCTAGAAATCTCCTCTACCCACAAATTTGTTGTAGACCACCTATATGACCTACTGAGGTCACCTGACGTCATCCTGTACAGACCCACGCCTGCCCAGAATAACTTGTATGGATGTACATGATTGTTCTCATAGAAACCTGCATACATATGCGATTGTTCCCACTGAAACTCGTGTATGTACGTGACCGTTCCCACTAAAACCCGTGTACATGTATGAAAACCTATACAAACACCTCATATGACTCACTCTACTCATACAATATCTTTCTTCTATGGTTGCCTCTCTTTCCCATACATGTGATGCGATTTTCTTTGCCAAGAACAAAAGATAGATATTTCTCAAACCTAGGCCAAATTTTCCACACTAGCAGAATTTCCTTTTGTTGAAATCACCAAGCCTCCTAGAACAAGTGTAGGCTCACTTATGCTAACTCCATTCTTCCACAATGAGAAAATGTCACAATGACCCCTCTCTTTTATATCCATGTCCAATGAGTGAGTTTAGGCACCCCCTCTAAACTCAACAATTGATTAGAATGTTTTATTCCTCTTTGTGGGTGTGACACCCCATCACAATCCCACAAAGCCCATCAACTTTCCCATGAGGTGCTAGCCTCATTCCAGGGTCGATTTCACTAAAATGAAAGGCCTATCTGGTGCCAACGAAGCTTCCCACATGCCTGACACCTTGGCATCTTGTGGGAATACCTCCTAAAGCTACAAAATCAACAGGAACCACCTTGCACTGATACAAAATATTTCAGGTTTGATTGGAAAAACATCACCCCTATCTACAACACACACACACACACACACAAATCAAAATGGAAGCCCAAACAAACTAACAAACTCATGCATGCACCCACAGAAATAAAACACAACAAGTGGATCCCAAGTTCATTATGAAAATGTGCCAATATCAATGAAGGATTTGGAACTGTTGGATTGCAGTAGGCGACTTAATAGTTTGGAGGTGACAGTGGTGACCTCACCTTGATGCAATAGAGTTGTACAGATAGACCAAAGTGTGAAGAGAAGTGGTTTATTTGAGCACAAGGAAGTACTTTTTTCAGGAAATTGGCTTGAGGATGCCTAAGTTTCAATAGTCTTAGAGAATTTAAAATCAAATTGAGATATCCCCCTAATATTACATTATCTCCTATAAGACATTATTGTTCCTTGATTATATCTAAGTAAGGATTTCTATCCCAATAATGTCCATTTAGATTAACCATCTTGAACAACTTGTTTAAATTCTTATCTTTGCCTTGTAAAACAATACCTAAATATAAACAATGACTAGAGAGAGAATCAATATAGGATTTCCACCTAGTCACAAGATGGCCAAATAAATACTTGGAATCTATAGAGCTAAAATTCCATCTCTTCAATCAAGAGGACACAATTCAATGGCTTTGGACCCTAAACACATAGTTTCTTGGAACATAACTACAATGAGCTTATATACAAAAAACAACCTTTTGAGGGCTATATATTTTTGGGCACCCTCTACCCCTCTCACATTGAGGGAGAAGATGATCATGGGGGAGCATGCCTCTAGTGATTTCTTGTTCTACGTACCCCAGTTATGGTCAACTATCTATCCTATTCAACTTGTTTGGAGTGTTTATATTTTGCAATGGACATATGTGATTTCCTCCCAATAGTAAAGTGCACCTTTTCAACTTCCAAGGTTTAATCGCTATTAAGAGAAGGATATAACACCACTCGATACATAACTCATTTAAGCACAGAGTAAAAAAACATTATTTACTGCTATAATTAACAATTCATAGCATTCCATATTAATTCGTATACACAGCGGAAATCATGATCACATAAACAATAAAGTCATGCAAAACGTGATAAAAACATAATCAGATACTTATCTTTTAACAGTGGTAGAATCCACCAACCAAGTGCAGGCCTTCCACGAACCTCCCAGCCTTAGACCACACTGCTCATCAGCTCAACAATGGGTCACCCCCGAGTTGGGATTAAGCTCCACCCCAAGGCAAGGAAATTTAGGCTAGGCTGAGGTTATAGGGAAAACAACACACAACCACAAGGAAGGGATTCTCTCCAAGGAACCTCCCACGCTCACTGCCCACAGACCCTCATTCCCCACATGCCTGTTCCACCCCA
>CBVK0100410922.1:0-12338 GCA_900067695.1 Picea abies | reverse complement strand
TGGTAGCTGCAGTTGGAGAAGAAGGAAGAGAGAGAGACACATTGCTTAGTAGAGGATATTCTCTAGTGTTTGGTTTATTGTCTTGGTGCTATATTGACTATCTATATTAAGGAAGTTTTTGTTGGGTTTTCTTCCCCAAGAGGGTTTCCCAAGATAAATGATGTGTATCTTGTGATTGTGTTTCTCCCAATGATCCTATCTATGCTATGTTTATCTAGTAAATTGAAAAGAAACCTAATAATAGCTTAAACCTTAACATGGTATCAGATCTAAGCTGAAGAGAGTATCTTTCACTGGATAAAGAAAAACATCATTGTTGTCGTATAAGAAAATTAGGGATTTTTATTGAAGAGGAATTTCATCCCAAAAATCATCTAGAAAAGTGTGCCCTAGCCTAGGGAACTCATTGGCACCTTCAACACACCTTTTCAGTGGATATAACTCTCGGAAAGTGAAACCCTAGTTTTCACCGGTACCAGAAAACAAGAAAACCAGAAGTACTAGTCCAGAATTTCATTGGTCAAGTTTGAAGGGGAAAAATTTGGATTTTCTGAAATCCAACCGCATCAGGCTACTCGCCTTAGCCAAGCACACCTCCTGGTAAGTTCAAAATTAAATTCTGAGCATTTTCAATTTTTGGTCATTTTCCTACCTCCAGGTAAAGATGTCTGCAAGCACTAAGCTTGTTGACAAGCTAGAAGGTGTGGAAAACTTCTGTGCCTGGAAGTATAGGATTAAACTTATTCTTGAAGAGAATGACCTAGCAAGATTCATTAAAGAAGATGCACCAGAACTTGCCGATGCTGCAGCTAAAGAAAAACACCAAAAGGACACAGTTAGGGCCAAAAGAATCATTGCAAATTCTATTAAAGATCACTTGATTCCTCAAGTGGCTTCAAAGAAGACTCCAAAAGAAATGTTTGATTCCCTAACCAGATTATATGAAGGAAAGAACATCAACTCAAAAGTACAAGGATGCAGAAAGGAGAAACAATTCAGGAATATTTCTCCAGAATATCACAATTCAAAGAGCAACTAGAAGCAATTGAAGATATTATAGATGAAGGTGAACTTATAATGACAACCCTTAATGGTCTCACAATACCTTGGGATGCATTCATTGAAACTATTTGTGCCAGAAAGGAGAAACTACACTTTGACAGTCTTTGGGAAGAATGTGTTCAAGAAGAAGCAAGAGTAGCTAATCGAGAAGCATTGCTATAAAGAGATGAAGATCAAGCCCTAGCTACTCATACTAAAGGAGGAAGAAAGAGGTCTTACTTCCAAAAATAAACTCATAAGTAGTCTCACCCCCAAAACAAATTCATACATAAAGAATCTCACCCTCCAAGGAGATTCCAGAAGTTTCAGAAAGGTCAAAGAAGAGAAAAAGATTTATCATCCTACCAATGTGTTGACGGGCGAAAACGACCGTCCGTCAATTAAGAGAGTGGAACCGGTCCGGGGTTGTCTAATAACCCAAGCCGTTTGAAATGGACCACCCTGACGGGTTTAACGGCTCCGTTGGCCGCTCTAAGGTCTCCTAAAGAAGCCGAAGAGGATAGCTGATCTGAGTTAAGTGATCTAACTAAACTAAAAACTACTAACTGTTATATATACAAAAGACTACTAACTCAAATCAAATACCTAATTACTAATTTAATTACAATTTATTCACAAATGTACAGTATCTACAATCTACAGATTTGAATGAAACCTGTGAAACTGATGTGCTTGCTGTCCTAAAACAACGAAGGATATGTTTTTTTAATTTTATGATTTATAAACAAGAAATTAAGTTAACTGAAATTCGACGATCCAATATATTACTTAATTCAATTACTAGCTAATATACTAAGCAAATAATTGACAAACAAACCTAGAAATGCTCCAAATCTGCCCTGCGTATGATGATTCCTTAAGCTGGTTGGCGGAAGAAATTCACACCAATTAGCCCTCAAGCTTCTCGCAAAGGATCAGCCGTACTGCTTCTTGAAATTGGTTACAGGACAATCAAGAAAGAAATCATAACAGTTTACAATGATAAACCTCTGCAAAAGGGAAACCTATAATGCAGAAAATTCATATAACAATTCGATTAATGAATAAGACAAAGCTATAATTCATAAACGAATCAGCAACTGCTATGTTCTTTAACTCCTTGGAAGCCACAAGACATGTATAACAATAATAGATTACAACACTTGCATCTGATTTAAACAACAAAGTGATATTAAATCATAAACAGGATGATGTACAAAACTTGGAACAAAATCGATAAATTGAGAAGCGAAAGCTATAACAATGCATCAATGCTGCTCCAGTTCGAATAAGGATTACATGTGCTTGTTCTTCCCTCACTGATCATACCCCCATTACCAAAAGCCATAGGTTTATATAGGCCTTTTTACAAGATAACCTCTTTGTGAAATAATAGCAAGTTGTTTTACAAAATCTGGGAAGATAATCCCTAAATCTGATCCTAACTTAACAACCTAAACCAAAATCAAATCTAAAATATCTCCTAAACTGTTGCAGCAGGCCCATTTGCTCACTCAAATTCGTATGTACCTGAAAAGAGGCAAAAATAAACAAGTTTAGAATATATTTTGTCAATAAAATAGTAAAAATCTGCTCCTATATGCTAACTACAGCATTGGCTGATTATGTGGCTGTCCTAATCTGAGGACAGACCTATTTTAAATCCAAATCTAACTGAAAAATATTCAAACAAATGTTTGACTACTAATTTAAACAAAACAAGTCACCTAAATCACAACAAACCAAACTGTTGTGCTAATTTAAGACAAACAAAATCTCTACCTCAATCAAAACAAAAATCAAATAAATCTTTGAGATAAATGCAATTTATATAAAAAATCTATCTAGAATTAAGTGTAGGGAAAAGATGAAAAAGCTTGTCATCAAACCCAAAGCATACACCAGATCCACAGCAGCTTCCTTTCTCAGACATGAGACTAAAAAATGGCTTGTTTTGCAGAGCACAGGTCATCTGTTTGTGTTTCATTCGGTGCACTGGTGAAGGTCTAGTTTGTGCATATGATAGCAGAATTTGTAGTAATTGGTTTGGAAACAATCTCATAGAGAATCTTCTCAGCCATCATAAGGTCTCTTAACAATCTCATAGAGAATCTTCTCAGCCATCATAAGGTCTCTTGGCATGGCTTGTTCTTCAAATCCTCCATGTTTACCAGGTGTAAACTATATATTTAGAGCCTCCATTTGCTGGGAAATACAATCTGCAAGTTGCTCTGCTACCACTAATAGTGAGTGCACAGTACTGTAACAGCTCTGCAAGGACTGCAGTTACCTTGCATTTTGTAATTGCTTGGATGCATCTTACCTGCCCCATCATATTGTTCTTCAAAATTATTCATATGTATCAGCAACCACAACACCAATGACCTGACCCACGCAAGTCACAAGTTCTGATGCAAAGAGCTCCTCATCGTATACTACAGGTCCAATATCATTACCACCAGGCACATCTTTTGCTGAAGCTTGGCTGAAAGATGCACAACAGGGAGACCCACCGCTGTTCCATTTGGAGGACATTCATAATTCTGAACTCCTTTTGATGATGGTCTTGTGTATGGATCTACTGCTGACTTGTAAGAATCTGGGAAACCCAGAAAAACTTGTGTCTTCTGCTGGATATTATAAGATATCCAAAGGAAGAATTTGAAAAAGAAACTTGTTGTCAATGATCGACGAAACTCAACCATGCCCCCAGGGGCATTCTCTGTAATGATAATGTCATGTTGCAATACTTGCAAAGCACACTGCAATGTCTGTAATGTCATCATCTCTTCGGTGAGCTTGCTTGAACTCCTTGACATATTCACCCGGCCTTGTAAATGGTAAGAAAACTGATAGTAATAATTCTTCACTTCTCAAGTCAACCTTCCGATAGTCTTTGAAAAACTCCCTTGCAAAGACAGTCCGCACACTTCCTTTGCAGTCAATTATGTTAAATTGTGCCCTGGATGCCATCCAAAGAGGATTCAAATCAGATATAGGGCTGGCTGTGCAAATGTTTCCACCAACAGAAGCAAAATTTCTAATTTGGCTTTCAGCAAACCATCTCAACTGCTCCACAAAACCTGAGCATGCTGATGTCTCATGTGCATCACGTTGTGCAATACATTGTTTTAAAGTTTCTACAAGTTCAGTCAAAGTAACTGATGCACCTATCTCCAGGCCATCCTCTTTGACTCTCAAAATATTTAGCTCAGGCACATGTGTAACTGCAATCATAACTTGATAATGGATGCTTTGAATACCAAGTACAGTGTTTCCAACTGCAAATATCTCAATATCTGTCTGTGCAGAATAACCCAAATAATGCCATTTGGAGGAACACAAGAAACCTGATCTTGATGTGACTCTATTGCTTTCAGCACTGGAGATAGCTCCATACCATAGAATCTGTGCAAGAGATCATTATTGAGATGAATCTCCTTCAAGCCAAGCTCCCACTGGATCTATTATTCCTGTTTATATCTTGGGGTATAATTGTTTCTTCAATAATTGCTTGAACCATTCCCATTCTGTAATTTGTGGTTCTTTGCCTTTTTGCAGTAGACAGTAAGCTTCACACCAAAACAGGGCATGTCCTGTCATGTTGAGTTGGGAAAAACAATTTTTTCTGCTCATCATTTTAGCCATGGCAGCCAAAATAGACTTCCAATTAATATACTCCCTGAAAAAATCCAAGAATACTTCCTCATCAACACACATCCTTTCAATTGTCTTCATATCTCAGACCTGTATGTTGCTTCGTTTAGCTTCAATCCTACATTTTGGAGGTTTTGGAATAACCCATAGCCTGTTTTAACAACCCCACCTTCCTGTATCCCGTGATCAAACTGTTTAAAAGCAATGATGTTGGAAGGCAGTCCTGACTTCTCCAACTTGATATAACTTGCAAAAAATAGCCAATGTATACTATAATTTCCTGAGGGTTTTCTTCCTTGGATCTATTTTCTTTTTAGTATTCGTGACTTTGGCAGGTGCATCCATTTTCTTTAAAAGTACACTGATTCCAACATTTTCCATTGAACCGACATTTGTAACAGGAACATTCTCTTTGTTTATGTTGCATGGTGCATGAGGAACAAATGGAAGAACAACATCATTTGTGTGCCCTGCATTCACTACAGTTGACTCAGAAATTGCCTTATTCTTGGCTTTATGTTTCATTGCATGGATGCTGGTATGGAACCTGTAGATGCAAAATAAAGACCAAATAAGGAAGCCCGAAAAGGAAGTTGCAGCTCCTAGCATGCTTTGCGTACTCTTCATAGCTTTCCATGAGCAGCCTTAAGTGATTCCAGACACCCTGGTTCTTTAAACAAGTTATTCTGTTGGAGAGTATTATCAGCAACATTGTCAATACACTCTTCTTCTTTACTGTCTGAATCTGAATCAAATTCAGCATCAGAGGAAGCTAAGTTTGCCTATGATTGAACTTCAGACCCGTCATCATCAAATGAGTTAAACCTGTCAGCTCCATCTTTGTGTTGCCCATTATCATCTGTGCCATCCACAGCTTGAGCAATGCCCTCCAGACTGGGTTCATTTGCAACATAATTTATGTCCACAGTAGGCTTTGATTTTTGAGAAATACCTTGTATTTTAACATCGTTTTTGTTTCTTTTCTCAAAGGCTTTCCTCAGCTGCCTGCATAATAATTCCACCTCCCTTTGTCCAGTGACAAATACTAGTATGCCACCAGGTGGCAATTCGTTGTGAATAGCTAAGACGTTTTTGTAAGCTTTCCCCAAGTAATCTACCAACTCCGTCTTTGCAGAGAAATGAATGGTCACAGGAAACTGCCTTGTTGCCACTTCTACTACGGGTTGACTTGTAGGAAATAATTTCCTGTTTGAAACAAAATCTTCGATCCTCAAAGTTACACTCATCAGAACAGGTTTTAATAGGGCAACTACATGTTCAAGACTGATTGTTTCTCCATGCAATATTTTTCTCTGTTGTTCATCAAATAGACTCTGGCGTAGAGGTACGATCCTAGAAAGCAATCCAATGAGAATGCCTTCCCAATAATTGAGTAGCGCCCATGTCTGAAGCAAATTTCTCTGTCAACTGTGCAATTCTAAAATCCTTCACCTCAGGCTTTTCTGAATCATTGCATTCCCTTCCTCTCCAATAAATTTGTCGATTCTTTTGCAGGCCATCACGTGCACCTTCCACAACTGCGTATCAGCATTACATGACTCAGCTGTAACACGTTTTAGCCATTTTTCTAAGGCTCCTCCTGCAACTGTATTGTACATGTTTTTCTTCTCCCATTACTCCATTAGATGAGAGGCTCATGCCTGACAAAGCAACAGCAATTTCTGCAGATTCGTTCACATTTGAAGAAACCCCATTAAATGAGTTAGAGCAAACAATGTTTTGATTATCAGTCACACCGAATCTAGGGGATCTTCGGATTATACACCATCCTCAGCATAGCCCGTAACTTCAAAAGAGAAGATTGAATAAACATTTTCATATATATATATTTTTTATAGCTCTCAGATTAGCGATACCCTAAGGTTCGGAAGTCTGATATCATGCAATGGGTAAAAAATTACGGACTCTCTGTCATCACGTGCTGAGGATCTGGAGTTTGGTTTCTTGATAGAGAAGCACCCAGAGCTGATGCAAAAGCATGAGAAGGTTGGGCACCAAGACTTTGTACTCTAGCCAGTCCCGGCATTGCTGAGCCAGATAGCAAGCTTTCAACACCAGCCATTTCATGCTACATGTTCGCAACTTGTCCTTCAGCGACGTTAATAGGATCAACTCCGTCATCATAAGCATTGCGGCTTGCCGGTCTTGAAGGATGTCTAGGAGCAGGAGAAGACCTCCCTAGATCTTCCTTAAGAATCATGTCCTGAGCAAAGATTTTGACCACCATCTCTGAGTATAGCTTCTTCTCTGGTAAGAACTTCAGGCGTTGTTCCTTCAAAAGGTGCACATTTGGTATCTGTTGAATTCAGAACCCAAGTCCTGGCTCTGTCTAACCTCTCCTTATAACCAATATGTGTACGAATATTATCCATACAGGATACTGGCTGATCCCCTTTCATACTTCCAGTCATCAAATCCTTGTTTTGTATTTACACCATCCAAAACCCCCATCAATCGCAAAGAATCGATTGCTGAAGAAGATACAGCAGATAAGAAGATCTGGAAATCATGATTTTAACTCACTCGAACTCTTCAAACACAGATATAACAACTTTGCAGCGTATACACAGATAAAAATACATTTTCAGTCACTTCCTGTGGACTTCTTCAGAGGATTTGCATTTATCCTGGCCATGAGAACAATCCTTCAAACAAATACAGATGGGAAACCCTAGCAACGCTAGAAACTTTCACGGGGCGCCTAATCAGAGAAGTATTCATATCTTGCTCTGAATAAAGTCAAACCCTAATGCGAAAAGACCAAAGTTACCTCAGAATGACTCATGCATCTAAGGAAACCATCGAGCATGAGCATGGCAAGTGTGGAGGGAAGCACTTACAGTTGTAACCACCGATTTTTATTGCTTAACCAATGTATCGATCATACCAATGATGACCAAAATAGCCATAGGCGTTACATTAAAAGATATGCACGCAATATCCATATATCTCACGAATCAAAGATCGAGTAAGCCTAAATAAGAAGCCAATCAAAACTAATGCATAGCGAAATCCAATTTTACAATCGATCTATGAATGTCAAATGAGTATACCCATGTGTGCGAGTATTATACCATATCATTCAAACACCGATATGCAGTTCAAAAACCCATAATCACGTTCTCGCCAATGCATTAATCAAACGTTTGACTAAGGTGCCAAATCAATATTGCACATAATTGATATGCCAAGGGTTATCATAATGATCAATAGTAAGAATCACAAAAGATAAAACCTGACCCTCATGCAGTTCGAAGACTCAATGTTCAGGCAAGTTGCAAAATATGAATCCAAAGGCAAAATAAAACCGAGTTGTTGCAAACCATCGAAGTATGAAAACCGATCAAAGGATAGTGCTGATCATGTGAAAATCAATAAAAGACGGCGCAATAAGCATGATGATACAAAAGATATCGGCAATTCAGATAATGATTCAAAATGTGACCTTGAAAGGCGAAATTTCATGCTTATGACTGTGAAGACTTAGCGAAGACAAGCGGTCGAAAAAGGCGCAAAGAATAAGGGCGTCGTTCATTTGAAATTTGGGACGAAAAATCAATGTTATTGAAACATTGGTGTAGGCAGCTTATGAGATAATCAAAAAATGTGAATTGGCTGCCAACACAATGTTACCATTGTGACAAGATGGGACATATTGCTAAGATTTGTCCAGCTAGATGAGAAGAATACAAGAAGAGAAACAAGAGGCACCATGCCCATACAATTGAAGATGAAGAGCCACCCACAAAGATTATAAAATAACATATTGAAGACTATGTCTTAATCTCTGCCCTCTCAGGATCAATGTCACCTGGTGAGGTCACTTAGCTCATAAACAGTGGTGCTTCCAAGCACATGACAGGTCAAAGAGACATTCTCTATTTCCTTACAGAAAAGAAGTTTCCCCAGAAAGTTACACTTGGAGATGATCATCAATACCCTATCAAAGGAGTAGGAGAATCAAATTACAAAGTTGATTCAGGGACCCCAATGAATATGAAGGATGTACTATATGTACCAGGTTTGACAAAGAATTTACTTTTTATCTCAGTTTTAGAGAAGAAAGACTTCAAATTTGCTTTCATAGATGGAAAAGTTCTTATGTGGCCCAAAGGAAAAACCATGGAAGAAGCAATTGTTATTGGAAAAGAAGAAGGTGGCTTGTATAAGCTAAAGGGTCACTCAAAAACAACCTTGACCCGCTCCATTGAGAATCCATGTGAACTTTGGCATAGAATATTAGCCCACATCAACTACAAGACATTACCATATGTAAGCAAGGCAGTCACATGTCTACCAGAATTCAAGGTTGACAATGAAGGTGTGTGCAATGGATGTGCACAAGGAAAGAACATCAAGAACCCTTTTCCCGAAGAGAGACAATAAAACAGAAGGAGTCCTAGAGCTCATTCAGTCAAATGTATGTGGCCCAATGCCATCAATCTTCATCAATGGGTATGTATACTATGTGTCTTTTATTGATGACTATTCTCGCAAAACCTAGGTTTACTTTTTGAAATCAAAAGATGAAGTGTTCAATAAATTCAAGGAATTCAAAGACTTGATAGAGAATCTTTATGAAATAAAGATCAAGATACTCAGGTCAGATAATGGAGGAGAATACACCTCAAAAGACCTCAAAAGAGTTTGCAAAATTTTACAAAGATGTCGGGATCAAGAGGGAGCTCACCACTCCCTACAATCCTCAACAAAATGGTGTAGCAGAAAGAAAGAACATAACTATAATGGAAGTAGTGAAGACCATGATCCATGATCCATGATCAAGATCTTCCAATGCACTTATGGGCAAAAGCATAAAAAACAATAGTATATGTACAAAACAAATTGTCCTATAGTGCACTTGGGCTCAAGATCCTTGAAGAGATGTTCTTTGGAAAGAAGCCATAAGTAAGCCATCTCAAAATATTTAGCTGCCCAATATTTGTACACATTTCGAAAGAGAAGAGAACCAAGCTGGACCCTTCAGGAAAGAAGGACATTGTGAGGTCTCCAAGGCCTTCAGAGTTTATATACCAGGTTACTATCATATTGAGATCAACATGGATGTAACCTTTGATGAAGATGCAACACTGAAGAAATCAAGAATATGCAAGCTTGAAGAAGTATATGAAGAAGAACCTGTGGCTCCCAGAGTTGCAGAACTAGTGAGGGAAGTCATAACTTCCCCCAATGAGGAGATTCTAGAAGATCATGACATAAAAGAATCTTAAGAACCTCCCCAAATGATAATCTCCCACAAGAGAAAGCCATCATGGGCAAAGGAACTTATTCAAGATGGAGAGAAGTATGGTGCAAGTGAAGAAACCCAAGCCATTATCCAATTATATGGCTTTGATGTGTGATCTCTTAGAGAAGGAGCCTACTTTCTTTGAAGAAGCTATTCAGAATAAATAATGGGCATATGCCATGACAAAAGAATACCAATCCATTATAAAGAATGATGTATGGGAAATAATTCCCAGACCGAAGAGCAAGTATGTGGTATCTTCCAAATGATTTTTCAAAATAAAACATGTTGCTAATGGAAGTATTGAGAAATATAAAGCAAGGTTTGTTGCTCGTGGCTTTTCTCAAAATGAATGCATTGATTATGAAGAGATGTTTGTTCCTGTAGCCATATACACTTCAATCAGAACCATCATATCTCTTGCAGCTAAGATGAAGTGGAAGTTACATCAGATGGACATGAAAACAACCTTCTTGAATGGTGTCATTGAAGAAGAAGTGTATATAGAATAACCTCAAGGGTTTGAAGTTGAAGACAGGAAGACTCATGTATGCAAGTTGAAGAAGGCACTATACGGATTGAAGGAAGCTCCTAGAGCTTGGTATGGAAGGATTGATAGTATCCCGGCGAGCTTGGGCTTTACCAAGAGTAAAGTTGATTCTAACCTTTACTTCAAGGTTATGAATGGTGATCATGTTATATTGTTGTTGTATGTGGATGACTTATTCTTAACTGGAGAAGAAAACTCATCATTGATTGTAAGAAGAAGCTTGCTGCAAAATTTGAGATAAAAGACATTGGTCTAATGCACTATTTATTAGGTCTTGAGGTCTGGCAGAGCCCGTAGAGGATCTTCCTTAACCAAGGGAAGTATGCAGTTGAAATACTAAAGAGATTTGATATGATGGAGTGTAAATCCATGAATACACCCATGGAAACAAAGTTGAAGCTCCTGGTTGACACTTCGTTAGAATTGATTGATGCTACACTATACAAACAGATCATTGGATCGTTGATGTATTTGAAAAACAACAGGCCAGATATATGTTTTGTTGTGAACACCTTGAGTCAATTTCTGGTAGACCCCAGACGTGTTCACCTGGTTGTTGCAAAACATGTGTTGAGGTACCTTAAGGGTACATTAGATTGTGGTCTCAGTTATAATAGAGATCATAACTTCAGACTGAGTGGTTATACCGATTCATATTGGGCTGGAAGTGTCTCTAACATAAATAGCACTTCAAGATGTTGTTTCAGTCTAGGGGCAGCCATGATCCCATGGCAGAGTAGGAAGCAATCAAACATTGCTCTCAACATGGCATAAGCATAATACATTGTTGCATGTTCCGTCAGTTGTGAAGCCATATAGCTTCATAAGTTGTTGACAGGTTTATTCGATCTGGAGATAGAAGCAACCGTGATTCTATGTGATAACCAGAGTTGTATAAAGATGACAGAGAATCATGTGTTCCATGACAAGTCAAAACACATAGAAATTCGATATCATTACATCCGTGATATGGTGCAGAGAGGAGCTATAAAGCTCCAATATGTTAGCATGGATGAACAGGTTGCTGATGTGTTGACCAAACCTCTATCTCGTGTAAAGTTTGAGCACTTTCGAGATAAGTTTGGTATAGTCCGAAAAGACCTCCCTCAAAAGGGGGAGTAGTGTTGATGCCAGCGTAGTGCTGAAGATTTCCAGCTTCGTGTTGATGTTGTTGTGATGCCAACCTCGTGCTGAAGTTTTCCAGCTTCGTGCTGATGTTGTTGTGATGCCAGCATAGTGCTGAAGATTTCCAGCTTCGTGCTGATGTTGTTGTGATGCCAGCCTAGTGCTGAATATTTCCATATTTGTGTTGATGTTGTTGTGATGCCAACCTCGTGCTGAAGATTTCCAGCCTCGTGCTGATGTTGATGAGATGCCAGTTTCGTGTTGAAGATTTATAACCTAGTGATGATGTTGATGATGCTCCAACCTTCGTGCTGTGATGTTGTTTTTGATGATGATCCAGGCTTCATGCTGTGATGTTGTTGTTGCTGATGATGCTCTAGCCTTCGTGCTGTGATGTTGTTGTTGTTGATGATGCTCCAACCTTTGTATTATGATATTGTTGTTGTTGATATTGTATCAACCTTGTGTTGTTATTGATGATGATGTATTAGTGTTATACTAATCCATGTTGATGCAGATGATGATGATGCCATTCCAACTCCCTGCTATGAATGATGATATTGATGATGAGAAAAACTTTCGATGATTTATAGATATGCCATTCAGTGTTCCAGATGCGATTGATGTTGCTGCCCTCTCTCTCTCATGATGATGTTGTAGAATACCCTTCTTGTTAAGGGGGAGTGTTGAAATATT
>CBVK0100410921.1:0-12339 GCA_900067695.1 Picea abies | reverse complement strand
ATATATATATATATATATATATATATATATATATATATATTATACACATATATAAAGTTATAATTTTAATATATAAAGTAATAAATTTTAATGTTACACATGTTATTTATATTTATTTACATTAAGTTGATTTTTTATTTTTAAAAATAATATTATATAGATATTGTTGTTTCTCTTAAATGTATTTAATTTTATTAAATATATATTTTTAAATTAGAAATGAGTGTGTAGATTTTCACATTTTGTTATAATGTTGTTTGAGTTTTGTGGACACAAATTGTGTATAAAATTTGAAAAGTTCAATATTTCTAGTGGACACTTCATCCATCATGATAGATCCTTGTATTTGGATAGAGCTCAACATGTCACTTTCCATAAGAATAACAAAAATTCTCCAACCACCCTAGCTAAACCTAATTGACATTGCTTTCATTTACTTTATATATATATGTGTATATATAGAAATAAACTTGATAAAAAAATATTTTGTTTAAAGTAAACATTGAAATATTTTATTTATAATAAATATTGATATTATTTATGACCTAAATTGATTTTTTTTTATTAAATATTTTTTTTAAGTTACGTGTAACCTCCCTATTAAACACAGAGTTAACCTCCCTATTAAACACAGAGTTACAAGTACACGTCTCCCTAGTATAAAATGTAGAAAACACATCTCAACACATTAATTATTTAAATACAAATTATTTGGATTAACATTAAATATCTTAAAAATCATTTTCCCAAATCAAAGATGATTGCAACGGTTGCAGTAAAAGATAATATGTGAATAACAAAAAAATAAAATCAATCATAATCAGAGTAATTTCATATATGGTGGAGCTTTGCTATCCTTACGTTTCAAGGGATTTTTCTTAATTAACCCGAAACACTCAAATCTCAATCGAAGTTTTCCGTTCAAACTTTGCCTTCTTATCTCACAACATTTCCATTGTATTTGCGGTCCAGATACATCTCCCTTTGCAATCGGTAAAAAAATTTGGTGGCAGTTTTTTTCTATTTTGGAAAACAATACAGCAACACGTGAACGAATTGATTCTGTTTTTCAAATCAATAATAACGACTATGTTTCTTTATCGCTTTGCTCCAGAGTTGGAATTTAGAAAAATATTTTATCTATTAAAAATATAGCTTTAATGATGTAATTATATATAGTTAATTAAAAAAATATTAGTTATATTTTATATGCATGCTTCATGGAAGATATTTTATCCATGCCCAATAAAATGAATAAGTTGGAATTTAGAAAAACATTTTATCTATTAAAAATATAGCTTTAATTATATAATTATATATAGTTAATAAGAAAAATATTAGTTATATTTTATATACATGTTTCATGGAAGATATTCTATCCATCAAATTCCAAAATTGCTCAATAAAATGAATAAAGAACAATAACAACAAAGTAAAAGAGAAAATAGTCATTTGATTTGAAATAGAAAAAATAAAAATAAAAAAAACAACATAAAATTTTGAAAAAAAAAACAATTACCAACTTTGGTGAAACTTTGGCATGTGTCATAGAGGTAATTGAAAAGAGTATTGTTCCCTCCCTATGAAAAGAAAAGTGTCTATAAAGTTCTAAGACTTATTTTTAACAAGAATTAATAAAAAAAATAGCGGTATGAAAATCTAATAAGACTAATAAAGAACACTTATAATATAGAAAAGGAGAAAATAAAAAATTGAAAGTAAATAAATATCAACTTTATACAACTCTACTAGATATAGAGTGGTATTAGAAAAATTATAGTTCATGAAATGTGATGTCAATCTAATGCTCTTTTCGACTTTCTAACATTTAAATTCCATTCCTTAAACTCTCATCAAGGCTTAAGGACTCCAATGTTATCTTCCAAGCTCCGAAGCCTTCACACAACATTCTTCCCCTAGTGCACAATCCTTGGCTTGGCTTGGCTTCATATCAATGATACAAGGTTCCCTAGTTATAAAGGTAATTGACCCCACATAGATTGGAACCCAAGTAGGCCCTAGTCATGAATTTTCTCAATCATCCAATCCACAATGACATGACTGCATTGATTTATTTTATTTTATTTTTAACTAGTGTGCATTGTTAGAGAATCTTTGTGAACATATTCATTTTGGGTGAATCATAAATGACGTGTGTTAACCCCTAGTGGGAAATTCATGTCTTTTGACATGAAGTGCTTACACATGAGTCAGGAAAGGAAAATGAGTAGCCATTGACATCGATGCAGGCCATGTCACATGACAAGAAATGAAAAGGATCAGTCCATGTACACTCGTTGAACTACAATAGTGTGATTCTCATCCCTCGATTGGATTCCATCTCAAGCAACCTCCGAAATCCCTTCCTAATCTCAACCGACCTTCCAACATGATCAATATTCATTTTGATAATGTCTTAAGCTCCTAACCTCATGAATTTAGTTACTAAACCTTTCTCTAGTTCATTTTCCAATACCAAAACCCATATTCATATTTAAAGCATTCCAAATGCCCAATTCCCAAAATTGTTAAGTATTAAAGCATTCCAAATGCCCAATTCCCAACATTGTTAAGTATTGAATATACTATTCTTCTTATAAGAGGAAAAATTGCGAAAATTTCTAAGAATTGAATACACTGATTTGTTGGGAACAACATAAACCATAACCTAGACACCAAGATCCCCATTCAAACTATTTAAAACCATCATCGTCAATGACTAGTGTTTCAACTTCAAACCCTCCAATTAGTCAAATATAGGTCAAAAACACTGCAAACATTGGAAACCTAGATCTAAAATTAAACCTAATGATTGAAAATTTCTATTGAAAACGCCAACATTCTTGTTTATTCAAGACATTATATTTCCATCAACTACAAAGACAAGTTGGGTTAACATCCATCATTTAACTACATTAGTAGCAAGTTGAGTTTTAGAATGTGTCTATTTTACTACACTAATATTGAAAAACCATATATAATATCTATAAACATAATTATGAAATTTTATTGAACTAACATTCAAACAATTTAGCTAAGTGGATTAGCTTAAGTGGTTGAAAATAGGTTGCAAGAGGTCTCAAGATCAAGTCCCTAAACTAGATGTTTCTACCTATGTGGACCTCACATACTAGATGGGTACCATACATTAGTATTAGGAAAAACTCTTTTGTGAAAAGATATTTGTATTATCTTTAATTAAAAAAATATGTTTTAAAACAATCATTTAAAAAATAAGAAATTTATTTTTTATAAAAGTTTGGAGAAAGTGAATTCATACAAATATTTTGGAATCAATCTTCATCACAAGCCTAAGTGGAACTATAACATTCAGAAAATGATAAATGGAGTGTGGAAAGCTTAATATTAACTCAAACATAGTTGTAAACAAGTGCACCTTTAGATTTGGGATTAAGAAACTCCTCTTTAAGTGGAACTATAACATTCAGAAAATGATAAATGGAGTGTGGAAAGCTTAATATTAACTCAAACATAGTTGTAAACAAGTGCACCTTTAGATTTGGGATTAAGAAACTCCTCTTTGATACTTTTGTCACTCATGTTATCTTAAGTGGTTGTGAAGTGGAACTATAACATTCAGAAAATGATAAATGGAGTGTGGAAAGCTTAATATTAACTCAAACATAGTTGTAAACAAGTGCACCTTTAGATTTGGGATTAAGAAACTCCTCTTTAATACTTTTGTCACTCATATTATCTTAAGTGGTTGTGAAGTTTGGGGTTACGGTGTCTCTAGATAATCATGGAGAAAATAGATCAAATCCAAAAGTATTTTATAACTTGTAATCTTAAAATTAAAGGAAATACAACGTATCATAATATCCTCATAGAAGTGACTATTTTCCATATTGAGAGCATGGTTGCGACTAGGGACTTAATGTACAAGAGAAAGATAAAAAACATGGAAGACAAGAGGATTTCTAAGCTTGATTGAAACTCCAATCAAAATCACATGTTTCTCAAGGGGGTTGACATAAAGTTGTGGAGTCTTGGATTAATCATTGTGGTATCAAGGAAAATTTCACTATAAAAAATATTGATAATATTAAAAATATTATTACAACTAAATTTAAGAAGAAATTGTGGTAGCATAAGGAATTAAAGGATAATATAAAATTAAGATATTACAAGGAGGTGATCAACCCTAATCTATAATATAAAATGTATTTCTCTATTTGTAAAGAAGAAAATCAACATTATCAAAATAAGTACAAACTCTCACTAGCTTCATAGTAAAGTATTGGATAATTCCTAAAACACTATGGGTCACAATAATGTGTCATCCTTGTGACACTAAGAGCGTTGAAAAAGTACTTTATGGTAGAATGTCCTATGTGCACCCACATTAAATCTCAATTTCAAAAGATTTGTTACAATACCGATCTTGATCCCTTTAATTCATAAAAAAATATAATGATTTAGAAATGCTTCTCTTAAAAATTTCCAAGCAAAAAAATCAAATTCTAAATCCATCTAAGAAATTCCTTACCTTTTTTTTAAGATATAAAAAAGTTATCCTTAATGAATGTTAATAATAATCATCAAAAATAAAAATGGATAAAAATGGATCTTAATAATGATCATCAAAAACAAAAATAATAAAAAAATTAAAATACAAAATTTGTATTGTAATTAGAATAGTAAAGTGTATATGAGATCTAGTACATGCATGCATGTTTGCAATTTAATAAATTAAACTGAAGAAAAAAAAAAAAAATCATAAAAAAACCTACTATAACAATAATAATAAAATATGTTATCATAAAGTAAAGTGAAAGTGAAGATTACTCTTAAGACTTTGTTTTAAGCACATATTTAATGAGGTGTTTGTGTGGTATTCTTGTATTTGAATATATATAGTTGTTTCTCTTAAATGTAGTTAATTGTTTTTAATATATATTTTAAAGAAATTTATTAAATATTTTTTATTATTCAAAAAATATATTCAATTTTAATTATATAATAAATTAATTTAAAAATAAATAAATGAAAATTTTTAAGTAAATAAAAAAATAATAAATTTAAAAGTAATAATATTAATTATTTTTTATAAGTTTTAAATATTTTGAAAAGATTTTTTTTGGTCAGTAACCATGGTTTTCAATATAAAATACATTTAATTTTTTAAAATACAATAAATTAATTTAAAAATAAATTAGTATAGATTTGTTTTAATTTAGGATTTATCATCTATGTAAAGCTTAAAGTTTAATATGTTATTTGCAGGAATTAAATTTAGGTGGAGAAGATAACAAATATTTCTCTAATCACCAGACCTAAATCCAATTAACACTATTTTCAATTACTTTATATATACTTAAAGTTTAATATGTTATTTGCATGAATTGAATTTAGGTGGGGAAGATAACAAATATTTTTCTAATCATCACACCTAAATCCAATTAACACTATTTTAAATTACTTTATATATATGTAAAAATAAAAATAAAATAAATATTGAAATATTTTATTTATAATTATTATTAAGCAAAACAAAAATTAAGAATTACAAATTTATCTTATATTTATATAAGGAATAAAAAACACATTTCAACATAATAAATAAATACTTAATAATGTACAGTATATGCATTGTATTTGGACAAATTTTAAATATCTTAAAATTCATTTTCACAACCCAAAGTCAAAGATGATTGCAACAAAAGATTTTATGTGGATAACGAAAAAAAATTCAATCATAATCAAGCAATTTTGCTATCTCGGAATTTTTCTTGATTAACCCGAAACACTCAAATCTCAAGTAAAAGTTTGCCTTCTTATCTCACAAAATTCCGCGGTCTACATCTCCCTTTTAAGTCGGAAAACATTTTCACGAGTTCAACGTCTACAAAATTTTCTTACACAACTTTTCTGGTGGTTACGTTGATTACAACCTCCATTACGCAAATACCTGCCCCTTTAATAGTTTAAATTTTGGGATAGGAAGGAGGATTCTCTCTATTTTGAAAAGAGAATACACAAAATACAGCAACACGTTAGCGAATCAATTGTGTTTTTCAAATCGATAATATCAGGCATTTAGAAAAACATTTTATCTATTTAAAAATGACATATAATTATATATATAGTTAATAAGAAAAATATTTATTATATTAGACACACATGTTTTATGGCAGATATTTTATCCATCAAATTTCAATACTGCCCAAACCATTAAGAAAACTTTATTGAATGAAGAACATCAAAATCCAAAAACGTGGATAAAAGAATAATAACAAAGGAGAGGAGAAAATAGATATTTGACATAAAACAATAAAATAACAAAGAAATTTGAAAATAAACAAATACCAACTTTGTGCAACCCTATAACGTGCATCTAGGTGAGAAGAGTGCAAAAAAGAGCGTTCATAAGGTTTTAAGGTTTCCTTTTGAATAACCAAGTTCTTAAGAAGTAATAAAAAGACCATGGTATATGCATAAAGAACACTTCTAACATATGAGAGGAGAAAATAAAAATTTGAAATAGATAAAAATAAAATATAAAAATAACAAAGTAAATTGAGATTAAATAAATACCAAGCTTGTGTAACTTTACCATGTGGTGTAGAATAATACTCAAAAATTATAGCTCATGAAATGTGATGTCAATTTGATGTTCTTCCAACATTTAAATTTCATTGTCAAAGTTCTCCTCAATGCTCAAGGAGTCCAATGTTATCTTCCAAGCACCCAACCTTTTTACTCTCAAAAAAATATTTTGCACTAAAGAGTGACTTTACATCATCACACATAAGTATTTTTAAATGCTCTCAAAATTCAATAACCACTCTCAAACAATATTTTCTACTGAACACTTGACATCGTCACACATAGGTATTTTTAAATGCTCTCAAACTTCAATAGAAGCATAGTTTCTTGTATTCTTTCACAACATGTGTGATAAGAATGATATTTTCATAACTTTATAAAATTATTTTAGCATTTAGGATTAGGGTTACAAATCATCAATAATGTTTTTTTTTTTAATTGTTGCTTTTATCACTTTTTCATATATGTTGTTGTTTTTTATACATGTTCTAAATTTCTCAATAAACATCAATTGTTCATGAATAAATGGTCAAGTTTCACAGAAATGTAGCAAGGTTCATGTTTCTTATGGATTTCCTACAAGTAATGGGTGATGACCAAATATAGTACATCATTGTGAGGTTACTAATAACATAGCTTATTTTCCTTTGGAATTTGATACATCGAAGAGGAGGATAGACTAGCCCTCACAACTAATGTGGGATAACGCACAAGGAGGAGAGGGAATTTTATAGTCGTAGAAGTAATTTCAAGATGCCAAAAGATAGGTGTATCTAAAAAATACATCCCACAAAGGAGGAGGGGAAGTCTAGTAAAGAAGTAGACCCATCCTACAAGAAATCAACCATTATGTTGGTAGGAGACACCACTTCCTTTTGATTTCCCACATTGGTATAAGGATCACATTATATTGGGACTTATATGTTGTCTCGAATGAGGGTATATATGGGGTAAAATGTATATGCAATGAGGTTTAATGCATGTTTATGAGAGTGTTACCTAATAGGAAAATACTCACTTTCTCCCTCCATTACTGTGAGTATATGAAGAACAATGGTCATTACCTACCCAAAATAAGGAAGGGCCCACATGTGCAATTACATAGTCACAACAATTGTTTTTAGGAGGATGTTTTGTATTAAATACATGATTTTTATATTCTTTAAATCCTAACAATTTTCAATTGATAAGATGACAATTTATTATATTAAAGTAGTAATTTGTTGCCACATATAAAACTATAAAAGTTTTTTTGTCATATAAATTAATAGCAATTGTCCCAAAAGGTGCAAAATATATTGTAAGAATGGTTATTTCTAGAAGATTACTTTTAGAAGCAGTGCACCATTGAGAAAATAATATAGAATTAATCTGGAAAATCTCGTACAACACTTGCACACTTGCTTCCATGTAGGCCTTAAGCATTGCTCAATTAAACTATTCACCTCTACATTTCTTTCCTATGTTGGGCATGGTGTGTTGAGAAATAAAATGGGATTAGTCTGAGAAGAGTAGTAATCACATACATGAATCCAAATTACTATTTTAGGGCCCCAAACCCATTGTGACCCCATCTTCCTCCAAGGTAGAGAAATTCTCCTTTTGGAAAGGATGGTGAAAAATATCCTTGGTTCACCTCTTTCAAATCATTTATCTATAGAGGAAACCCTATATATAAGTTGAAAGGGAAGAAATCCACTTAGGCAGCACCTGTGTACATCCAATATAATACATTATAGAGAGAGGATAAAAAACATAGCTCCATGAAGGCTTTATGACCATCTCCATAATAGTTAAACCAGAGACCAAATATTAGGGGTAAGGACCAAATCCACTTAGTTCACCACCTATGGATCCATCCACTAAGGGGGCCCTCAATTGAAATCTCTCCTATTCATTTTCTTCATCACCAAACAACTCCTTATAGAGCCAAATTCAACAAGCTTCATGCCATTCTTTCCTTGATGTCATTGTGAAAAATCATTGGCTTGATATCAATGATACATAGTTCCCTAGTTATGAAGGTAATTGATCCCACATAGATTGCAATGTGTGTATTCCCTAGTAACAAATTTTCCCAATCATCTATTCCACAATGACATGATTGGAATGCTTTCTTTTCCTTGATTGATTTGCATTTTTATTTGGAGAATCTTTGTTAACATATTCATGTTGGGTGAACCATAAATGATGTGTGTTAACCCCTTTTGGGAAATTTGTACCTTTTTTCCATGAATATCTTACACATCAATTGGGAAAAGAAAATGAGAGGTCATTGACATATATATATGCCAGGTCACATGAAAATAAATGCAATCAATCAATCCATGTATGATGTTCGAAATAAGCAATGTTATTCCCATCCCTAGACCCACATCTATATATAGAAACCCATTCTCAACATCTTCTCCTATCACACAGATTCACCTCCTTTTCTCACATCCATAGCACTCACTCTTTCTCACATCAACATTGGGGGGTATGAAAAGGGATATCTAGTAAAAATAGGGGTTTATTTTATTGAAATATGTATTGGGAGGGGGAAATCAAAAAAGGATTTTTGGAGGTATTTATCAATATCAAGTGAAATTAGGGGTATTCTTTTATATCCCACCAATGTAGGTGTTGCCACATGTTCATTGAGTGAACACCATGTTTTCTCAAGCTCATAACCTCATGAATTAAATTACTAAAACTTTCTCTAATTCATTGTTCCACACCCAAACCCATATTCCCATTTAAAGTATTCCAAATACCCAATTCCAAAAATTGCTAAGAATTGAATATATTATTCTTCTAGGAAAAACAATTTCCAAAATTGCTAAGAATTGAATACACTAATTTGTTGGGAACAACATAAACCATAACCTAAACACCAAGGTACCAATTTAGACTAATTAAAACCATCATCGTCAACTATTGGTGTTTCAAATTTGAACCCTCCAATTAGTTAAATACAGGTCGAAATCATTGCCCCTCTAAAAAACATTGGAATACATGCACTAAAATTAAACCAAAGGATTGAAATTTTCTACTAAAAACACCGACATTCTTGTCAATTGAAGGAATTATACTCCCATCAACTATAAATGAAAGTTGGTTTCACATCCATCATTTAACTGCACTAACATTTAATAAAAGAAAAAAAACCATGTATTCATAACCACAATTATGAAATTTTATTGCACCAACATTCAAACAATTTCACACCATGAAATAAGAAAACTACGTAGCTCGATGGGCTAGCTTAAGTGGTTGAGAGTTACAAATAGCTAGTTAGAGGTCTCAATGTCAAGTCCCTAGACTGGCTTCCTCTACCTTTGTGGGCCTCACTTGATGTCCCTATTGGGTCAACGTACAATAGTCTGCATGGTTCATTTTACACTGGGTAACATCCTCAAATTAATGGGAAGTTCTTTGGGTTTCCCAAGTACACTTCCACCCCAAGGAAATGTTAACTTAATATACAACATTGCGACTTCAAAATTCAATTGCATCGTTTTCAATTCTCTCCTCATCTTATATACCCTATTCATACTCACTCTATAATAACATAATAAAAGAATGTGAGTTCAAGAATTTAAACAATTGTTAACATTTAAAGATGTAATAAAAGTATACAAGTTAAAAAGTTGGCAATACCCTATGATTGCTCCTAATCACTCTCATCATCATCAATACAGAAGAATATAATAATAATTCAATACATTAAAAATTATCCCAATTGTATGTTGTCAATTGGGTCTAGCCCGGATAGTTGAGGGGAGGTGTGTTATCCTCTCCACCCATGTTTAATTCTTGCAAGTGACATGTTGAATTCTTAATGAGTATATTATTGCAAATATAATGTATCCCTGTGTTGACAAATCCTAGGGATTCTATGAAATCTTATTTACCATGGGTACCATCCTCAAAATGAGGTGAAATACTCACTGGATTTCCCTATAATATGTATTTCATTAAGAAAAAATAAAAATAAAATAAAATAAATAGAAAAATTCAATTATATATAAGTTAAAAGATAAACATATAATTGAAAATTAATTGTGAAGGACATGGTTTGGTAAAATTCCACCATTTTTTCCAAACCATGCTTCAAGGTGTACTTTATTTCTTCCTGTGTTGATTCCCAACTATAATCATTTAACTATATGCAATAAGAGAAAACCATATCTAGTAATAACATATATTAAACTAGTATATTAACATAATATATGAGATTATATTTATAAAATTATAAAACAATATCTAGTCAAGGACCTCCTGGCTTGATCAAAAGAATGTGTGTTTTTTACTTTATGTGCTTTTACTTGTGCATGTACATAAGACAAGATAAAATCATTTAAGGTTATCAATGTCTAACAAATGACCACAAAAGTAGATAACGGTGCTAACAGAGTATAGAGAAAATGTACAATGTGGAAGACTGAAAGAAACTCCTAGATCAATTCTAAAATCATATCAAAGTAAATTATCCCATGTTAAAAGCTTAAAAGACTAGAAAATTATAAAGAATGTAGAATAAAAATTTTATGTTCATTATGTAGAAGTTAACGATTAATGGTAAATGAGTTGTAAACAAATTTTGATCAATAATTCAACTAATTATATGTTATTTATTACAATTGTTGTTTTTTTTAGTGTCGTAGGGTCTGTTATTTATTACAATTGTTGTTGTTTTTAGTGTCGTAGGGTCCACTCCTCATGATACCTTTTCAAGGGAGATCTACCTTTAGCCTCTTCCCAATATTTAAGGACATTTTTATTAAAGACATTTTTATCAACATGATAAATGAGTCGTAAACAAATTTTAATTGATAATTAAACTAATTATTTATTATTTATTATTTATTATTTATTATCTTTGTGGGTTTTTTTTTGTTATATAAGGGTCCACTCCTTGTGCTACCTTCCCAAGGGAGATATTCCTCTAGCCTCATTTGAATCCTTAAGGATGGTTTTTACCTTCCCAAGGGAGATATTCCTCTAGCCTCTTTTGAATCCTTAAGGATGGTTTTTATTAAAGATATTTTTTTGTTTTCTTTCAATCCAAAGAAGATTACTAAATAACTTACTAAATTTGTTCAAAACCAAAAAACTTGAATCCAACTATAAGATTCAATGAAAATACATAATGAAATAGATAAGGTAAAGGACTACAAACATGATCAACTAAAATAAATAGTATTTCGAAAATATTTCACTTGATGTGGTTCTCCTCCATCACAAAATCTCGAATAATCTATAAAGGACCCATCTATGATTAGTTGTGTATTTGGAAACCTTTTAAGTATATTTCATATTGATATATGATTATTAGCATTACTTATTTCATCCCAATGTTTTTACAACTGTTTTGACCACTCCTTAATCAAAATGTTAAAAAAATATTGATGGAGATTTTTCCCACTTCCAATTTTTAAAACCTATCCTCGTGAATCAGTTTGTATATCTTTGTGATAAGCCAATTGTCTATCTTATATCGAGATGAATATTTTCCTCCATTTATTTTCATCTCTGTAACTAATGCTCAAACATTAATATTTATTTCATAGAAAGAATAAATACCATGAAAAATGTAGTATATTGAATTCAAATAATATTATAATGTACACTCTAAATTTCACTATAAATGCTAGATAAGTAATGTATATGTGATTTCATGAAGATTTTTTCAACATAAAACAAAATATAGTAAGTAACGATTAGGATTATAAATTCAAATATTCATATATATATATATATATATATATATATATATATATATAT
>CBVK0100410920.1:0-12339 GCA_900067695.1 Picea abies | reverse complement strand
AATGACAACAACCAATCTTCGAACAATTCTTGCTTAAGTACTTACCAAGAAGGAAATTTTTTGTTTCTCTGGTTTATATATTGTTGGTATGTATATTCCTTTATAAGGTTTGTTTCTTCAGACTCTTGTTGAACAATCTCTGGTGGTTATTATGGGTCAACAATATGTCCCAAGAAGTTATTGACCTAGAGATTAATATACTATTTGATTGATGGGATGGTTATTTCTTTCTTAACTCGAAGAGAAAAAAAATTCTCCTCCTCTACTTCTTTGCATTCCAACTAGACTTGGTCATTGACTAGGAAGTGGTCTTTGTTGTCATTAAAAAATGTAACAAGTCGTTGTTTCAGTTCTTCATTAGGAAATTCCTCGAAACTGTCAAAGTCATTAGCTAATGAGGCCTTCATTGCGACCAAGTGACTATCAAGTTCTTGTTTAGTGATTATGAGTGAATTCTTGAAAAAAATTGGGCCTTGTAGTTCCTTAACAACAACAAATAATTTTAAAGTAGAATCTCCTCTCCTTTCATTGACTTTTTCGCATGCAACAATTGCATCTTGCAGTGTATTTATTTTTTCTTCCCAACCTACTTTTATTTTCTTTATTCTTTTGTTTGAAGGCAGTCCTTGTTGATTTCTTTGATAATCAGACATACTAGTGACTCTTGTGATGAAAGTATTTACCTCATTTTTATAGAAGGATTCATCATGTTGCAAATCACTTCGCAAATATTCAGAAAAAATTGTAATCCTTTGTGAAATATTATGTAGGCTCGTACTGACCTCCCATAAATATTATGTAGGCTCATACTGACCTCCCATGCGTGTCTGCTTATCTCCAGTATTTGGTTAATGTTTTCATAAACATAGATTGAATGGCTTTGAGGTTCCAAGAGTACTTGGAAGAGTTTGGTCTGCCAAGAGTAAGGATAATGGTCATGCAAAAAGTGGTGTGGGAGTCAATGCCTCCTCAAGCTCACTTATTCTCTTCTTCAATATAATGGTCTACAACTCTTGGTTATAAATTTAATAGAAAAGTGCATCTCTTGTGGAATGATGTAGTTTCATGAGGGAAAATGGTCCAACTCCTTAGACATCCACCACATCACTTGATCTGTGAATTACCTTTATGTTTTTTAGACTAACCTAGTCTATGTGCAGTGTCCTTTTGTGCTTGTTGTATTGAGTATTTTTTAGCGTCAAGGAGTGTTGCTCAAACAACATCGGTTCTTTTCTTGCAAGCTCTTGTGTAATCTCTTGGACTTTTCAATTCTTTGGGCTACCCAATCAAGTAGCTCTGTACTATTGATCTACATATCATCAACATCTGTTGGACTTCTTGGATTTTGTGAACTGTCTTTATCTAGGCTTTGTTTCATTTTATGTTCTGAGATTTCATTTACATGTTCAATATTGGCATGGCATGTTTTGTCTCCGCGATCACCTCCAACACAAGTGTCATTGCTCTCTTCTATGTCTATATTCTTTTTTTGTGTTCTTTTTCTAGAGGAGGATCTCCTACATGCCTGGGAATTGGAGGAAGATTGGACATTGGAAGTTTTTTTCCCCCTTTGTCTCTTTTTCTTTTCCTTTCGATATTTGAGATTTTTTTTTTTGGCAAGTCCTCCCTACATCCTTTGATTTTCTTTTTTATGGACGGATTGTCACTTACTTCCTCATCAAATATCGTGAACAAATTACTATATCTTATGGATTTTAAGTATTGTGAAAATAGACCCTAGGGGTCTAAACCACCTGGAGGTTGTTTTTATTTTAGATTAAATGCACTAGGAGTTTATGATACTTCCTTTATATTCACTAGATTCCTGACCATTATGTTACCAACTTGAAAAGGAAATGTAATGAATTTTCTTTTTCTTTTCTTGTCAAATAAAATGCACTGGGTTTTATATTTTTGGAAAACTTCCGCGACAAAATATCTATCATGGAAAAACATAGGGAGTATAAGGGGATTTTCTTGAAAACCATGCAAATGGATGTATGTATGGATTTCCTCTTGAATGAAAATTCCCTTTTCATTGAGAAATTCTTTAGCTTCGTGAGTTATTCTCTTGGGATATTCCCCAACCAACACGTGTCTGAATTGTTAACAAAATTATCTTAAACAATATAAAAATTGAATCATATTTTATGTTTTCATAGCACTGGGTTCCAGAATTGGATTGGTTAATTATGTATATTTACACTCTCTTTAACAACGATACTATCAAATACATTGAAATAGAAAATTGCAAACAACAAATATGTGATCATAAAAAAACTTTTAGTCGTTAAGTAATTTCTCAATTAAAAACAAATTTCATATGATATCACATGTGCCCAGTCAAACATGGAATCCCTGCAGAAGGTAAAGTACAATGCATACAATGATAACCTGGGTCTCTGTGAAGTCCAATGTCGCCCAACTATATATGCGAACATCCATGAAAAGTATCAATATGGTGTTAGGATATTTAGACACTTAGGATTTAGTTAAGATCTACTTGGTCTAATGTGTCGTTAAGTAAAAGTGTGTTTCTTAGCATGTTTATTTAGTATGCATTAGTATGCATTTGTAGTTAGCAAATTTGACGGTCATGATATGTTCTCGACATAGAGTGAACTGGTGATTCATGTTCTCCTCAATCTTAATGGCTACATTGATTCATGGCTTAACACCTGATTGGTCCATGATATCTATTTAAAGAGAATGGAGGGTCATTTTTCAATGATCAATTGTAAGAAAATTTCTTGTAAAATTTCTTTGTAATATTTTTCTTTTGCATCAACAAATTGTTTTAAGTGGTCGCATTGGTTGGGGTCATGGATGTTTCCCCGTAGGGGTTTTACCACATCAAAATATTAGTTTGTTGATATTTTATATGGTTGTGTGAGTGGTTATTGAAGGTCTTCATTCTTTGTTGGAATACATGTGTTGTAGAACATGGTATCAAATCTTTTTTGAAGACCCACTCCCATTGTAGATCGATATCATGAAGTCAAGTTTCCTCATCTCTAGTTTCTTCCATTTATGTACATTTTTGGGATAACAGTATTGTTCCATTGCATATATAGCACTCATTTTAGTGAGGAACATTTTTTTCATTTCACTCAAAAAGGTTTCCATTTTCCCAAGTTATGACCATTTCAATCAGATTTGGAGGTATAAAGCCTCAATACGTTGTTTTTAAAAAACATTGTAGAGTATTAGTTTGGTTTTTTTGGGGTTTTTTTTTTTTTTCCTGGGTTGCTACTTGTCAATTTTTAAAAGGTTGATTGACATGTTTGCAGACTGTGGTATAAATTCTCTCAATATATTGGAATTGCCCACCTGAGAGGCTAGGAACATGTCTACTTCCACAACATTAAGAGGTTTATATGCAGAAGGAAGATGAATCATTTTGTTACAAACCTTGGGAGTAAGAACAAATGGATTATTTCCTTTTGTTGTGACCTTAATCATTATTTTCTTGGAATTGAAAATTTGAGCACACAAGAATATGAGTTCCTTGAAGTCAAAATCCTGATGTACACAACCAACATGGACAAGCCTTATGGTCCAGTTTTTTTCTGTTTTATTTTCTTCTGCACTCTTGTTCAAGAACCACTTGTAAGAGGTACACCAGTGTAAATCCTTGTCCTCTCTAGCTAGTGAATTGATAGTATCACCACAAAAGGGATGGGTTCTTATTATATTTTCCATACGAATGCTTTTTAAATCGACCTAAAATAGGTGTGAAGGTTATGAATAATATATTACCAAGATCCATTTTCTTTAAAGCCAACTGCATGATGCATATTTAATAGGATGTCCTTTCCACACATATGAACTATCTTTGGAAGACTCGTAATCATAATTATAAACCATTAAGTAGCTCATAGAACAAGAAGGCATTTAATTTTCATTAGTCTTGATCATCATCCTTTCTTCGTAATTCAGACCAAATCAACCTACCATAAAAGGTTTGGTTTTAGTGTAGATTACATTACTTTTCAGAATCTATGTTGATAGAGTATTGGATGTGCAAACAATGTGAATTGTGGAACATATGCATGTTTTTACACACCAAAATGTCACATTTTTTTTCGCACCCTAAGTGTCACAAGTGTCGCAAAGTGACGTATGCACCTCGTTAAGTGTCGCATGCACTGTCACAAGTGTCATATGCACCTTCCCAAGTGTCGCAATCATGTTTTTAGGTGTCTCCACCCATTGACACCATGAAAACAGTTTTCCATGACCTCTAATGCATATTGGAGGAAGAAACCCATCATTTCAATGTCAAAACACACCTTTTTCTTGGAAAAATTGACTTTTTTTTAGGCATTTATGAAGGGTGTCGCCCCCCTAGCCATGTTGGTGGAGGGCCATGGCACCCCCTCTCCCATTTCATAGAATATCCACTATTAGGATGGAATCCTATCTCTCAGCTATAGGAGTGTCATTCTTGTTGAAGGAAAAGGGGGATCCTCCACCTTATTCTATGGGCCAACCCTCACACAATGGGGATGCTTATGTTCAGCCCCCATGCTATGGATTCACCTTAGGATATGATACAAACCTTAAGGATCCATATACTCAACCATATCCTTCATTTTCTCATGGTGGTTGTGCCTCTCAAACCTATATATTGAAGGCATTTCCAGGGTGAAGGGAGGAGGTAATCAATCAGAGTATCATCATTTTGATATTGGTAGATTCGTGCAAGGGGTTGAATGAGGAGAGCTTGGAGACATTTTTTCAACATCAATTATGTTATGTAAGTATTCTCTTTTTAGTTCTCATTGAATATACTTGGCCTATTTCCTTCAAGCTTTTGTATTCTTGCACATGCTTGTCTATTGTTGCTTTAATCTTCGTAGATGATTTTTTTTTACCTAGTCAACTAGAGTAGGAGATAGTTGTTTCTTTTTGCTTCCCATTGTAGATATCAAGTTGTGTTAGGAGGTTTGAATATCAAGGTCACATACTGGAAGCAATGAGGACAAACTTCGTAAAAAGGTACATCATGCTCTTTCTCCCTCTCTCTTTTTGATTAGTTAAAATGATTTTAAAAGGATGTTAGTGTCCACTTGTAGTGTTTCTATATTGGTATAGGGGTCTATTAATACAAGGGAGGTTTCATCTATTCATAGAATAAACATTATGTAACAGAAATTGGTGACTCCACTAGGGAGGGACTTTGACTAGTCTTTCATTGGATCATCTAAAGCCTTTGCCTATCATTAGATCTTGTTCGTTTCTTGATTTTGATCTATTTCCCATTCCATATTATTAATTGAAGAGATTGAAGAGCCATAGAATGAGTATCTACTGAGTATGATCCTTTGAAATCCATTTTTTGAGCTTTTTCAAAAACCTGGTCGTTCCCTGCAGTTCACACCAGGGCACCACTTACTTGATTGGCGCTCCCTAGAGACCTACTAGAGGGCACCATTAGATGAATGGTGCTCCCACAGAACCTCCTAGAGGGTTCCATTCCCATAACTAGTTCTCTGTCTCCTTGAGAACAGGGGCACCAATCTCCTTGTTTTGTTTTTTTCTCTCTTTCTGCCTGCTCTTTCTCAGTCTATTTTGAGGGGATTTTTTCCTAGAGACTCATGGTTTTTCTTTGACTTTGTTTTCCTTGGAATTTGAAATTTATCACTCATCTACGTTTCTTCTTTGAGTTTGCAAATTGTCTCCTAGTTGTGATCCCCTTGGGTTAATAGGATCCCTTGGTTCTTCATGCTTTTAAGTTTGTCTAATATTCGTCTCACAAAGATTTCATATTGGTTGGATGATTAGGACAGTTCATCAACTAGGGTTTGCAAAGGTTTCTTGGTATTGAGCCTTTTGTCTTCAATAAAAAATCTCTCTTTTATGGATGATTAGGACTATCTTGTTTGCCACAACCCAATCTTGAACATTGTTTCTTGTTTCTTTTCTTCTTTCTCTTTTGCGTCTTTGAGTTCTTTATTGAACAAGTTATCCCCTAATTGTTTTCTTTTAGTTCTCATAATTTTGAGTGCGCTTTGTTTGATTTTTATTTTCCCCCATACTTCTTTGTGTCAAGCATAGATGTATTTCATTTAATTTGAAAATTAAGAAGAGAAAAAGTTTGCACATCTCCTTTCATACATAATCAAAGGAAGAAACTTTTTGCATTCATTAGGAAGTTTGTTTTGGTATATGTTTAGAAAAAGAGATAGTTTTGCATGTGCATTTCAGTTTTTAGAAACATTTGCTTGGTAGTTTGGCATCATCTTGATCCCAGCAGTTGAAAGTTACATCATTTTAATTTCTTTCTTGTGTTAAGAAGAATAGAATTCTTCTCCTTCCCATACATAGAATTCATCGAAAAGAATGAACTGCATATCATTCTTTTGCATTCTATTGGATTCGAGTCTCTTACACATCATCAATTTCATCTTTGTGAACCCTTTGATTAAAATCCATTCAAATCAACCACAGGCTAATAAAATCAACTAGAACATTTTTGGTTTTAGCACACCAAAAATAGCACAAGATTAGGGTCTTTGGACTAGGTAAAGTGAGTAAATTTCCCAAAACTACTAAACAAATTGTAGAGCACTAAAGAGTGTACAAGCCCAACTTTAGTATAAGCATAGTCGAAAACCCCGTCTAACACAGGGGCTAAACACGAGGTTGTGTGCGGGAGAGTAGTGAAGATTACCCCTCCAAAGCTTAACCAATCATAGCAAACAAAGTCTATATTGGGAAGTTTTATTGATAAACCATTGGTTTCATTTGGTCTTGGTGCTTTGTGAACTATGAATCTGTTATGGGTCCTCTAGAGTGTACCAGTTCACTTGTCTTTAGTTCTCTTGAAGAGCTTCAGAATTTGATTTCCTTCTCATACATGTGGTCCCCACTATTAACTATACCCTCTTGGAGGATGATCGCGAGTTGGTATCCTTAGTGTCCTTTCCTAGGTACCTATAGAGGTGACTGTGGGGGGATTCCCACTATACATAGGGAATACATTGTATCACACTCTCAATACCCTTGAAGGGTGATCCCGAAAAAGAGAGGGTTTCTTGCACCAAGAAGGGTTGTTACGTGGAGGTTGGGCTAACTTCTTCTCATTTCTTCGTTGACGGATTGATATCCCATCTTCAGAAGATCCTTGATCCTACTATTTCTTGGTTGGTTGTTTTTAGTTTTCATAGGAGTGTGTTTCTTTCAATTTCGTAGTTGGGATTAGGATCGAAGATTTCACAATATACAAGGTATGAAACTTGACATTCAAGGACCTCAACAAAATATTTCTTATGAGTGAATGATCATCAATCACACTTTTGAAACCGGGAGAATCGCTCCTAGAAGTGGCCAACATGTTGAAGAATTGGTCACAATCTTCATAGAAAGTCACTAATGTTATGACTTTCCATTTATGGTTTTCTTCCAAATATTTGATAGACGATTCCATTTGTCTTATATTTTTCAAAGAACACTTATAGGTGCAGTGACGAAATGGTATAGTGAGTTACCGTGTAACTCCTTTTTCAACTTTAATTCTCTTGCCATGGACTTTCTGATGCATTTTCAGTTGCCTATATGGTATGAGACCAGTACAGAGCTTTTGAACTCACTCTGACAATCCTATTCTACCCACATATATGATCATATTCATGAGTGGAGATGGTGGAGATGGTTTATTAAGGCTCCAATTCCAAAACAACTCCTTGCGGATTGATTTACAAGGTCGCTCTTGCCGCCCATTGCTCATGATGTTTCTATGGGAAATGTTGTTACTAAGGAGTAGGCTATCATCCATGTGTAGTATTTGGACTTGGTTTATTCCCAATATGACACACTTTATGATCTAATACCCCACACTCCGCATTCATCAAATGATCCATCAAGACCTACTCTAGAACCAAGTTCTATTTCAGACACCAAAACTACTTCCACTCCTGCTCAAACCTCTGAGGTGAATGTAGTCCAATCCACTTCATCATAACAACCAAAATGTACGAATAAAAATAAGGGTATATCCAAGAAATAGTCTAACAATAAATATAATCCAAACATTGTTGATACTCAATTGAATAGGAAGGATAAGTCTCCTTGCATGATTTGTGAGGAAGAACACTACAGGAAATACTACCATAATTATGAGGTTGTCTCTAAATTTATGAAGGGTACCTCCCATCCAGCTCAGCAACAAAATTTAGTAGCTTAAAATCCTTCCCCTCTGTAAGGGGGAAGCACATGTCATTCCCACCATGGGTGTAACATACCCAACCACCCACAGGCCAGGCACACTAACTTCAAGTCCCCTTCTGGACTAATTCGACCTTTGATCTAACTTTAAATAACAAGGATGCATGAAATATTCACATGCATTGATCAAGATTCATATTAAACATAAAATAAATGAACCATATGACATGCACAACAATAACCAACAGGCATGCATCTTATATATGAATAATTCATAGATAATTAAATACATAGCAGAAATAAAGATACACAGGTAAATAACCATAATAGAGATCACTTATATTTTCTAAAACAAGACACCAATTGGTTGTATACCAAGGACCTTCCACCCAACCATAGACATTGTTTTTCCAAGGCTCAACAACAATGTCACCCCCGAGACAGGGCTATGAATCCACAAGGATGGTTCCAGAGTCTCACTCGGATCCCCAAACTAGTCAGCACTCAAGCTCTCGCAAGCTTCCCAACACCCACAAAAATCCAAGTGCCCATCTCTCTTCTACCCCTCCTTCACAACCCAAGAGAATGGACCTCCCCTTCTCTACGACACAGTCCCTCAAGTTGTCCATCTCCTTCCATGACTCCAGTGTAGTCGGTCCAGAATATACATGTTGGGACTCTCAGGACTCGCAGTTATTAGCAAGACTAGGAACAGACCAAAGCATCTCAGTCATGCAGGTCTTGATTCATGATTGGATTACACCGACAGTCTCTCCATCCATCCATACCATGGTTGTTCTTTAACAATTCATTTTCCTTTCCCAAGACAAGACACAAATGAGGAAAGACAAGCGGGAGAAAGAATGAATGGGGTGGAATCCCCACGAAAGGTGTGAAAAACAAGAAATTGGGTGAATGAGTGCATGATAAAAAATGGATGAATGAATGAAGCAACTAGTAGAAGAACAAGAACGAGAACAGGAGTGAGAACCCACACCCCAGACCAAATATGGGCTTATGTAATTCTTGGAATCAAGGAACCACTTGGCCTTCCTCCCAAGAATCGAGGAACCACTTGGCCATTAACCAAAATGGGTAAATAAAATATAAAATAATTACTTAGCCCCTTAAGCCCCCTCTCTTGTGGAATCATATCCCCCTATCTCTTTTTTCCTTGTTTGTCTTGCATCCAACAATGTATTTATTATTAATAATGATCAAACCATTACATTTCCTAGGCACGTTGGCCTCTTTCAATTGTTTAGGCACTCTACCCTTTCATAAGTTAAAAAAATGCATTATTTAATACGGGGCTTAAAACCCGGGGTGTTACCTACCCTCCCCCTTATTTTGGCATGGTCCTTAGTGCATATAAAAAACAGAGAACAAAATCTCAAAATTTATTCAAAAATATGCGGGTACTCCACCCGCATGGCATATCCATGCTCCCAAGTAGCATCTTCAGGATGGTAGAAGGTCCACTGGACTTTTACCAACTCTATAACTCGATTCTAGAGCATTTTGACTCTTCTTTCCAATATGTGTGTTGGTTGGACCTAAAAATCTCCCTTTGTCTCTACCTGACTCAGATGAAAATCAATAACATGGTTAGGATAATTTACATATTGTTTTAGAAAAGAGACATGAAATACATTATGTGCATTCATGGAACTAGACAATGCAATCATGTATGCAAATGTCCCTATTCTGTCCAATATCTCAAATGGACCACAGAATCTGGCTTCCAACTTTTTGCAACTACCCAACTTCAAAGAGCTCTTCTTGGGCTTCACTTTTAAAATCACATGCTCCCCCACTTTAAATTCTCTAGCTGTCATGTTCTTATCTTCATAAACTTTCTATCTATCCTGAGTTGCCTTTTAATTTTGCTTAATCATAACAATCTGGTCTTCCATATCCTTGAGAAATTCTGTCCCAAGTACCACTCTGTCTATTGGGTTGTCCCAACTCACTGGAGTATTTCATTTCCTACCATACAAAGCTTCAAATGGGATCATTTTAAATGAATCTTGATACCCATTATTACAGGAAAACTCAACCAAGTGCAAGTAATCTTCCCACTTAGATGGCTTATCCATCACATACACTCTCAAGATGTCTTCAATTATTCAGTTGAACCTCTCTGTCTATCCATCTGACTGTGGATGGTATGTTGTTATAAAGTTCATATTTGTACCAAATCATTTAAATAATCCCCTCTATAAATTTGAAGTAAACTTTGTGTCTATGTCTGATACAATTATCCTGGGTATCCTATGCAACCAAGCAATCTCCCTCATGTAAATTTCTGCAATATTAGTTGTTGTATGAGTTCTTTTTACCGAAACAAAGTGAGCATCCTTTTTTAATTTATCAACTGCCACCATGATCAAATAATGTTGTCTTGTTGTCCTGGGCAATTTTGTTATAAATTCAATGGTTACCACTTCCCATTTCTTCTCTGGAATTGGTAAGGGTTGTAACAAACTCATTGGGTGCCTATTCTCAACCTTCAATCTTTGACATTCCATACATCTGGCGATGTAATAAGCAACATCCTTTTTCATTTTTGGTGAAAATAATTGGCTTCTCACTGCTACAATTTTTTTCTGGTATCCAGGATGTCCAACATATGGAAAATTATGCATTTCTTTTAATACCAAATTTATGAGTTATCCGGAACTAGGAACATAAACTCTATTTTATTGATAAGTAATCCATATTCCTTCATCTCATACTCTTTAATTTTTTGTTTTACATTTTATTGTTGTAAGATTTCCTTTACCTATAGGTAATGTTGATCTGTAACAACAACCTCTAAAAATTTTCACTTCAAGTCTGACTGATGCATACTGACAACTATAGCATGCATTAGATTTACTCTTCTACTAAGTGCATCGGCAAATTTATTTTCATTTCCTTTGTTATGCTTGATGTCAAAGTCGTATTCACTTAAAAATTCCAGCCATCTTGTTTTCCTGGCATTCAAATTTGGTTGTTCAAAAATATATTTCAGACCACAGTGGTATGTTCTTAGTTCAAATCTTTTTTGCATGAGATAATGCCTCCACATGTTCAATGTGTGGACAATGGAAGCAAGTTTCAAGTCATGCATGGCATATTTCATCTAATTCTCCTTAATCTTTATGGACTCATAACCAATGATATGTCCATTTTGAGTGAAGACCCCACCAAGTCCTTCCTTGCATGCATCTATACATACCACAAAACTTTCATTTGGGTCAGCAATCATAAAAATAGGCGCACTAGTAAGTAATTCCTTCAACAGATAAAAGTTCTCTTCACACTCATATGTTCATTCAAATTTAATTCCCTTATTTTGGAAAGAAGTGATGGGACGAGAAATATTAGAGAACCCTGCTATAATATTCTATAGTAACCAACTAACCCCATAAAATATATGACTTTTGAAACACTCATGGGCGTTGGCCATCCTCTAATGGATTCAATCTTCTCTGGGTCTATTTCTATACCTTGTTATGAAATAATGTTCCCTAATCAATGGATTTTTTCTTGGTAAAAGGAACGCTTACTCATCTTGGCGTACAACTGATGTTCCCTCAGCACTTGCAATACCAATCTTAGGTGATGTTCATGCTCTTCCTCTAACTTAGAATAGACAAGTATGTCATCTAGGAATGTTATGACAAACTTATCCAAGTAATTTTTTAATATTCCATTCATTAAGAACATAAAAACAGCTGGTTCATAGGACAATCCAAATGGAACCACTACAAATTCATAATTTCCACACCTAGTTCTAAAGGTTGTCTTATGGATGTCTTATTCTTTGATTCTTACCTGATGGTACCCTGAACTGAAGTATATCTTTGAAAATATCTTTGCTCCTCTTAGTTGATCAAAGAGGTCATCAATTCTGGGTAGAGGATACTTGTTCTTTATAGTGGACTTATTCAGGTGTCAAAAGTCAATACACAGCTTCAAGGTTCCATCCTTATTTTTGACAAAGAGCACTGGTGATCCCCATGGTGAAACACTTGGACATATGTATCATTTCTTAAACAATTCTTCCAAATTCATTTGTAATTCTTTTAACTCTGGTGTACTCATTCTGTAAGGTGTTTTTGACATCGGAGAATCTCCTGGCACTAAATCAATAGAGACATATATTTCTGTGAGATCGGAAGA
>CBVK0100410919.1:0-12339 GCA_900067695.1 Picea abies | reverse complement strand
CGAGGGCACACTAAGTGAGCCGGACTTAGCTCACGTCTGCAAGTGTGCATTAGGGCGACAACAGGGCTAGATTAGTTTATTTTTTTTGCAAGTTCATTTTTTATTTAGTTGTTGGCCACTCTTGTCCATAAGGCAAGGTAGTGTGGCATTTTCATTTTAATAATTTGTTTATTTACTTAACAACCCTCTTTGGCCAAAAATGGTAGGCTTGCCTCCACCTTGGCCATTGTAAGTGGTTTCATTTTTCAAGCTTTCCTTTTTTGCTAAATTAATGTGCCTGCACCTTGGGAGAGTAATCCCCAAAATCGCTAGGCTAAAGGGAAACTTACACTTGATGATTTACATGCTTAATGGTTTAAATATGGTCTAGAATAGTCATCACAATAATCTTGCTTTTCTCTTTTAAGTTATTTCCCTTTACATGCTTCTAATGTCTCATGGATGAATGATTTAAGTTATGCTTAAGTGGTACAACTAATCTCCTCTTTACGTTATTCATCTCATTTGTTTTCTAAATTTTGCTCTATATAGCACATGTGATCTTTTCATGGTTTAGGATATAGATCTCTCACATTTGCTAAATTTCCATTTCAAGCACATCTTTTTTTTACATGGGTTTAACATACAATATGTGTTGATGAATGGTTAATCTCTAAGTCTCATTCTTTTTATCATTGTCGCAAGTTGTTTTTCCCCTTTCCTTTTTTGCAATTACATGTTAATGATGATGAATGGAATGATGTGTCAATGATGGTTATCTTGCAAGCTTTCTTTTCATTCATGTTATCTTATCTCATGGTCTAAAACACTACATTTTCAGCTTTACTTTTCAAGCACACTCTACATTCACGTTATCTTGCTTTATGGGCTAAGCATTCACATTCATAACTTTACTTTTTCAAGCAAGCTTTCTGTTATAAGTGGCAAGTTGTTCTTGCCTTAATCTCACATTTCCTTTCAAGTTTACATGTGGAGTGGTTAAGTAAATGAATGATACATATCTTGCAATCTTCCATTAATGTTATATGTGTTTATGGTTATCACTTTTACATCTTGCAAGCACACTTTTTCATCAATTGCAGTTTCGGTTTTGGGTAAAAAAGTAAAATTTTAAGTACCTAAAACACTCTTAAAAGCAACCCAACACACCTAAAGACCCACCCGAGGGTCATAATAACACTTAGACAACTTAGGACGCTTTATTCAGCCATCTCCACCATCTAAAACGGGTTTGAGGAAAACAAAGGAGGGAAGTGGCGGGGGACCGTCCCATGATCCTTAAGGAGATCTTCTCCGGGAAGTACTCTTACTGTCAAGGCTGACCGTGGAAGCTAGGGTGGGCCTCGTTGCCTTACTATCTTGAGCACCCGACAGTCATTTAGCCAAGGGAGGAGGAAGCTTAAAGCACCAACATAGTTTGGGGGGAGGGAAAATAAAGTTAACTTAACTTTTAAGAAACTCCTTAACCATTTAGTTGCATAGATCATCCATGTTGTGTTGGGGGACTTAGATGTATGCTTAGGAACACATATTGGTGATAATTGCATGTTTCTTTTATCTTTATTGCAACTATATGGTTCATGTCCTTTATGTCTTTATGAGAAATTGAGTTAAACATTGTTATATCTTGTGTCATTGCTTTTGTGGTGTGATTCAAGAAGGGGTTGAGTATCCCACTTGGGGAAGCATCACCTTCTTGAGTCTTGAGTGTTTTTTTATGGTTGCCAGTGAAAGCGGTCCAATAGAGTAAGTGCTATTGGGGCATGCTTGGCTCATGTGTTGATCTCACTTACATCTTCTTGTATCTTTGTATTTTTGTATCTTGTGTAATTGTTGTACATCTTTAATTCATTTTTGTAAGATACTTGTAATCTTTGGTTTGAGGTAGTTTAACTTATTTCACTTGTAAACACTTTGCAATTAACCACCCTCAAACTTAGTCGACCCCATTGCCCAACCTTAGACACTAGTTTTAGTTGACTTAGGGAAAGGGTTGATTGACATATAGATAGACTTGCACTTTGCATTTGTTGTCTTAGCATCTTAGGCTAGTTTTCCCCCTTAGCCTTTAAACAATTAAAATTAACTCCTAGAACATAAAGTTAAATCACATCTAGTAACTAGGGACCACCCCCCTTGGCTTCCCTAGGAGTAAACCTAGAAGGAAGAGGTTCCAGTCAAGGTGACAGTGTGAACTGAGAACCTAGGCATTGTGCCTCCAAGGACACACTAAGTGAGCCGGACTTAGCTCACGTTAGCAAGTGTGTATTAGGATGGCAACACACCCATCACATGGGCTCTCATAGATGTCTCAACTCAGTCTAGAGGAGAACGATATGGAGGATGACTCATCAAGCTACAATCATCAACACTCCCTCTCAGCTAGGGAAGTATTCTCCACCAGGCCAAGTTTCTCACGGAAATACTCGAACTTCATCCTGGCAAGCGGTTTGGTGAAGACATCTGCAACTTACTCGTGTGTATAAAGGTATTGCACGTGTACTGCTTTCCTCTATACCATATCTCTGATATAATGGTATTTTATCTCAATGTGTTTCGATTTATTGTGAAACACACGATTCTCTGAGAGCTTCACACAGCTCTGGTTATCGCAATGGATAATAGTAGAATCCATCTCATGACCAAATAAATCTGCAAGGAGCTTGTGAAGCCACACTGCTTCGCGGACTGCCACACATAACGCTATGTACTCTACTTCTACGGTACTCAAAGCCATAGAGCTCTATTTCCTGCTGCACCAGGAAACCATGGTAGATCCCAAAGTAAAACAACAACCAGATGTGCTCTTCCAGTCCACTGCGCTCCCTGCCCAGTCTACATCGGAATATCCCTGCAATCTCATGTCTACGCCGGACACATATCTCAGGATATACCCAACTGTGCCTCGTAGATATCTCAACACATGCTTCGTTGCTATCCATCCAGTGTGTCTATCTCGGTAGACTCTTAAATTGACTGAGTACATTCACTGCATAGCATATATTAGGTCCGGTGTAAACCAAATACATCAATGATCCAATCAGTTGTCTGTAAAGTTGTGGATCAATCTTGCCTGGATCGAAAGAAGCCTCGTTCATCTTCTTCAAGTTCATCACCATCGGTGTAGGCATGGACTTGCAGTCCATCATTTCAAATTTCTTCAATATCTCGACTGTATATTTTCCTTGACTCAGGAAAATCTCATCAATTTTGTGCCATACTTCTAGTCCCAAGAAGTAGTGCATCATGCCAAGATCCTTCATCTCGAATTCAGAAGTCAATGCACGCTTGCATTCATCAATAAGACTTTCTGAACCGGTGAGGAATAGATCATCCACGTATAGGACCAAAATCAGGCACTCGTCACCAACAATATGGTAGTATAGGTTGGGATCAACAACACTCTTGCTAAAACCCAAACTCATCAGATATCCATCAATCTTCTCATACCATGCACAAGGTGTCTGTTTTAGTCCGTACAGAGCTTTCTTCAACCTACATACATGAGACTTCTACTCATGTATCACAAATCCATTTGGTTGCTCGATGTAAAATTCTTCCTCAATCTCACCATTGAGAAAGGTTGTCTTTACATCCATCTAATGTAGTTTCCAACCCATGGATGCAGATAGGGAAATAATCGTACAGATGGAAGTATATCAGGCAACAGGAGCAAACGTCTCCTCATAATCAATTCCCTCCACCTAAGAGAATCCTCTAGCCACAAATCTCGCTTTGTACTTCTCGACACTTCCATCAGCTACATGCTTGATCTTATAGATCCACTTGGAAGTCACTACAAACTTCCCTTCTGGTCTCGGAACAATATCCCACACATCATTCTTCATGATGGACTGATACTCTTCTGTCATGGCATCTTGCCATACCTGCTGACCTGTTGCTTCTCCATGACAAGAAGGTTCAGTATCAATGATGTGGCTCATAGCTGAAACATAGCTCAAAAATATATGTGGTCTCTTGCTCTCTCGAAATGTACCACAAGGAGTTGCATGTCGCTTTGCCTCTTGCACAGTCTGTCGAGCCCAGGCAAGCCTCTTATGGCCTACTGCAATGTCTCTGGGCACATCAGATGGAGCTACGAGATCAACTGGATCAGTAATTATCTCCCTCTAAACTCCTAAAGGGGGAGAAGGTAAGTTCTCGCTATCAATCTCCATATGAGATTCTTTGGATCTTCAAAAGGCTATCTCTTCCTCAAAAGTGACATCTCTGCTAACCTCGATTTGTCTCTAACCAGGGATGTAGATCCGGTAAGCCTTCAAAGATTCATTGTACCCCACAAATGTACCCTTTCTGCCTGAAGGGTCTAGCTTGGTCCTCTTTTCCTTGGGCACATGAATGTATACAGGACACCCAAATATCCTGAAGTGTCCAACCTCAAGATTCACTCCAGTGAAAGCTTCTTCGGGAGTCGTGTTCTTCAGGATCTGATGAGGACCCCTGTTCTGAACATACACAATTGTCATGGATGCCTCTGCCCATAGAATCATAGGTAGATTTTGATCATGTATCATTGCTTTGGTTGCCTCAATAATGGATCTGTTCATCCTTGAATTTGAAAATTTTTTGGATGATGTTAGCATGTTTCCCTTCTTGTCGGATCCTTAGTGATTTTGGGTCACAGTCCTTTTCTTTAGACCTTTGTTTAAATGATCTAGTTAGAAATGGATGATTTCTATAATCCTATTGATTTTTCAGGAATTGTTGGTTACCCTCATGATATACCTGAAGATGTTATTGATAACATCCCTGACTATCACGATTATGGTGATGGTTGCGCTCACGTCAGGGCCTTCACGCAATGTATTGAGAAATGGTGTGACCCACCTATTTATGAGGATGTCTTAATGATGTTATTTTCCTGGACTTTCTATGGGGAGTTGGTTTCTGATTGGTTTCGTAATTCGAGTGTTAAAAAATTCAAGACCATGCGGGACTCGCTGTTTGCATTTCTGTACGGATTTGGGAGAAATCAAGTTAGCATTTTAAATGAATTGGTTCATGATTTTATGGAAACGTGGGAGAGGAAAAATCTTCTAGCTACTAAAACAACTAATTCAGACACAGAGGTTGATTCTCCAAAAGATCTCATTGAAGAACTTAATGAAGTAGTTCAGAACATACAGTTTCCCCAAGAAGAACGATGTGAAGCCATGAATGAAGAATCTGTGGCCATGGAAGATCAATTGGAGATAACAGAAGTTGACTCTACAGAAACCTATATTGAATGTCCGGACCCCCACGAACTTGAGCTTGACAATGAAAAAGATAGGGGAGTTCATGGGGAAATTCTGGATGGATCCATGTTTGAGCCAATCATTCATTTTGAGGAGATAAAGGAATTTGAGTTTGAAAATGTTGAATATCTAGATGATTCAAGTCCCCACCCTCCTCTCGATGAACCAATCTTTTTGAAGGATAACTTTGAAAATCTTGAGGAAAACAATATGATGGTTCCTGTAGTATGTTCTTTTTCAACCTCTCAACCAGAAGATGAGTTAATGCAGAATTATGTGGAAATGGAAGGCAACTTCAGTTTAACGATGTCATATCATTATGAGTATTGGTTGGCCTCCCACCTTGACAATCATGAAAAGCAAAGTATTTAGAGTTTACACGGCTTGTCATATTCCAGTGTTTGGTTGAAAGAAGGAAGGAGCATGAAGTCTGGCTGGTTCTTCCGCACAAAAAGTTCCAAGTTGATAAAACTTGGGAAGGGATCTTTTGTGAGTCATCCTGGACAAGGATGTTTCAGACACTTGTGGCATCATTTCATCCACTGCATGGGTGGTTGTAACATATCTCTAACCCTTCTTTGTATTTTAATTTTGTATTATTTCAATTTATTATGTCAATATGTACTTAGAAACTTTTTTTTTTCTGTACTATAGATTTCATTTGTTCTAAAATATGGATGTTGTACTTTAGTCATTTCATTTTGTAAATGTTGTATATAGCATTCATTTATTTCATTATGTATATATGTATTCTTATGTTGGTTATTGGTGAGCACTCTGTTTTGTAGGTGTTGGATTCTCGTATGCTCTCCGTCTCGAGTGAGAAGATCAAACACACATCCCCATGTGGAGCCAGATGTTGACCGCCTCTCCAACACAGGTGGTCAACTCCATGTGCCATGAAGAGATGCATCATCAGATGCAAGTTTGTCAAAGACTTTGGTTCTACAGGGCATGTTTGGCCCCAGCACTTCTTTTTGTAACTCGAATTTCCGCACCCCTGCGTGGGTTAATAATGTAATAGGTCTGCATGAGTCATGTCTAGGTCAGTTACCTTGGGATCAGTTCACTAGGAGAGTTCCTTTCACCGAGGGTTTTTTATCCTCAGGTTATCAATTCGGCTTTTCAGCCTTATTGATCTCCCTTCAGTTTTTCCCTCACACTTGCAATAATTCCTCCAAAGTGGTGAACGGCATTCTAGTGGGTTTATCTTTTGGTAACTATTATAGGGAATCATTGTAAATGACAATGCAAGACATCTTAGAAAGTTTCGCGGAATTTCATCGAGTCTAGTATAGTTTTTTTTAATTCATTAATTTTTAATTAAATTTCCCTAAGTTTGGAGGTTTAATTATTTAATTAATTAATTATTTTTGAGCAATAATTGTAAAAACTAGGTCCTTGGACTTTTGATAGGGGTATTTGTGCTCAAAAGAAATGAAATAGCACCCCCCACATCCATGGACCAAGTTTCAGCTCAGTCGGACAACTTTAGCCATGGGTTTGTCCACCCGGAGTGTCAGTCAGTCTAAAACAGCGATTTTAATTGCTAAAGTCCAAACATGGCAAAATTGTAAATTTGTAATAATGAGTTAGAAGGATTTAAAATGATGAAATTAGGTTAGAGAGAGACTCCCTAAGCATAACCTAACCACCCAACCTCGTTTCAACCCTTTAAACACTCTTACCCCCTCACCACACTCAAAAGTTACGCCCCCTAGGGGGATTGACGTTTTTCCTTAATAAATTGATTTTGTGACTTGAGTGAGGCCCCCTCTCATGTGCTTTACCTCCCTCTAGCCTCCACATCACCTCTTAAGTTGATCCCACTCCCCTTTCCTCATCAATTCACTCCCATTCTTTGTCTTTCCCCCAAGTGGTGTGCCCTCCAAGAGGAGTTACGCCCCCCTCCATCTAGAAACTCCACAAATAATTTTTTAAAAAATATTTGAGACCTCTCACCTTCCTTGGCATCAATCCCAAGGCCTCCCTCACCTCTTTGTTTGATCCCAACACCTCCCACATTTTTCTACACCCTAGATCTAGCTTTCAAACCCTAGATAGTGTGCCCTAGCCTTGAGATCTACTCATTTGCTTGGTGGTGGACACTTGGCATAGATCCAAGAGAGGTAGGTTTGCCTCTCCAGGTACAAATAGGTCTCTTTCCTCACTCCCAACTCACCATATCCTGAGCTAGTGTTATGCTACTTGATTTTCCACTCTCTCTCTCTCTCTCTCTCTCTCTCTCTCTCTCTATTCCATTCATTTCCATTCTTCTTCTCTTAGGGTTTTGGAGCAAGTATTTCTCCAAGATCCCTTTTCTTGATGCAATAATAAAAGAAGCTTTGGAGGATTTTGGGAAGAGCTATAAGTGGTTTGGTTCTTACAAACACACGAGGTAAAGTTGTTTCAATTTGATATGATGCTTGCATGAATGGATCTTAGGTAAAGTATTTTATTTGAGTAAATCTTGCAAAGAGTAGTCTTGTAGATCTATATATGTGGTTAGCTAGATAGGGTGCAAGTATTTCACTTTATTAGTTTAACCCTCCATATTATCCATTGTATGCATGCTATTGTGTGAGGTTTTGCAGGTTGAACTTCAAGGGTTTCATTAGAGTGCCTCTTCGAAGAGTCTCCCTTTGAAATTTTCATACACTCCAAGCAATCTTCTTCTATTGCTCTTTCTCTTTATATTTCTGTTGCAATCCATATTTCAGCTAGCATAATATAGTTGTATGGTCATCATAATATAAATTTTTCATAAAAATTTTAAAGAAAAATTTTTGCCTTAAAAAAGCAAAAAATTTCTTAATTAGTATTGTTGTGTGTAACATTTCCAGCAAGCATAGCTTGCTGGTTTTTGCAGGTTCAGATCTAGTTGAGAGGGGTTTTGGCTACCCAAAGGCATCCACACAACACTCAAAGACCCCCCAAGGGATTGGTAGCTATTTCTCAACCTTCCTCCTTCAATTTGTTAGTGTTTTCCTTCACTGTTTCTCCCTTTTGCTTGCTTGTAGTGGCTCATAGTTGTGGGAGGAGTGGTATGGCCTCCTCCCACGTGTGAGCCTTGGGGTAGTCAAGGTTTAGTTTAGATCTTGCTCCTTTCTTGCCTTTTGCCTCTTTCTTGCTAGGGCGTGAGGGTTTGTGAAATAAAGGGTATCTCCCAAACCCTAGGATGTGGGGATTAGGGTTTTGCTTGGTTTGCTTGTTGCTTCTTCCCTTTGCTTGCTTCTTGATTCTATCTCTTGCTTGCTTGTCTCTCTTCTCCTCAATAATTTCTAATTAAGCAAGCTTAAGTTAATTGCCTACCTATTTGGGAGAGGAATACCCCAAAAGGTTAGGTTAGGGTTTTAACATGTGATTATGATCTAAATGCTTAATGTTATAATTTTTCTAGATCTAAATCTAATACACTTAATAATTCTCTAACTTAAGCCTATTGGGCACCTTAAATCAACTTAACTAGATCTCATGCATGCTTAGCTTATTTCAAATCTTTCTCTTTATGTTTCATGCTTAGATCTATAATCTTTGATGTTTAAATGCTTCAATAAGTAGATGGTGTTCTTCTTCATTGCATAGATCTATTAATGCCATATGCTTGAAGTAACTTGTTTCTAAGTTGATAAGTAGGCAACATCTAAATCCTTTTCTTTTTCACACTCAATGCTCTTGAATATGATATAAGTGTGATTGCTTCTCTTCTATTGGTTGGCAAGTTGTTCTTTCCCTTGTTATTCTTTTCAAGCTATCTAATTGTGCAATCAGGTGACATATGCATGTGTTAATGCTCTTAATCTCATAACTAAATCAACACATTTTAAAAGCTGAAGTAAGTTTCGGCCAAGTCACTAAATCACTCTTAAAAAGTGTCATAAAACTCTTAAAACACTCTAAAACACTCCTAAAAGTCTACCTAATTCATATAATAACTTAACAGACTCTTTAGGGTACCTTAGACCACCATCTTCACCATCTAAAACGGGACTTGAGGAATGCAACGAAGGGTGTAGGCAGGGGACTGTCTCACGGCGCACAGGATGTGTCCTCTTCGAGAGTACTCTTGTCTTAGGACTGACTGAGAAAGCTAGGGTTAGCCTCGTTGCTATACTATCTTGAGCATCAAGCAGTTATTTGGCAATAGAAGGAGGAGGCTTTGGTGAAAGCTTAATAAAATTTGATAATCTTAAGAAAGCTTAATAACTCAACATTGGACTTAAGTCTCTGAAACTTTCGTGGGTTTAATAACTAAGAGTGAGTCATCTTCATAACACTTGTGCTTAAATCTTTAAATCTTCTTTGTTGATGTGGTAATATGTTGATGATAATCTTGTAAATGTTATGTGATACTTTAATCTTTTTATATCCTGCACAAACACAAAATAATTAGAGTGGTTAGCTTGCTTGTTGTATTTTAGAATTCTTTGAATTGTAAATCTTGTGTCTAATATGTATTTGATCAAGTTATTCTTTTGTAAGTAATATTGTAATCTATTTGTAACAAACAACCCCTTAACTTAGTTGACCCCAAGCCCAATCTTTAGGCACTAGTCTTAGTTGCCCTAGGAAAAGGTTTGCTTTACATGCTAACCCCTGCACCTTGCATTGTTGCCTTAGCATCCTAGATTAGATCCCCTCTAACCTTAAGAAATTAAAATCAACTCCTAGAACCTAACTCTAAAACTTATCTAGTAACTAGGGACAACCCCCCTTGGCTTCCCTAGGAGTGAGCCTAGACAGAAAAGGTTCAAGTCAAAGTGACAGCGTGGGCTTTGAACCTAGGCATTGTGCCTCCAAGGACACACTAAGTGAGCCGGACTTAGCTCACGTTTGCAAGTGTGTATTAGGACGGCAACAGGTCCACAAACATCTGAATGTATCAAGTCCAAGATCCCCTTGGATTTACTGTCACTACTCAAGAAGGACCCCTTGACATTCTTGCCAAGAGCACAACCTCTACAAATGCCATCATGCTCAATATGTATCTCTAGAAGGCTTGTTACCATCTTCCCTAGAGAGGGAAGGGCTCTATAATGTCAATGAGCAAGTCTCCTATGTCATAGCTCACTCAAGCTGATAGTATCATGTAACAGGGCTTGGATTGGTCGTACAGTCAATTTGTACAAGTTGTTTTCTCGAACACCAATCACTCGGGCAGAATCCATATGTGAGTTCTTGTGCCATGCAAGAACTTTCCCTTCAAAGAAAGTAACCTTGTAGCCTTTATCCTCTAAGGAAGAAACAAAGACAAGGTTCATTTTCATCCCAGGTACATATAGTACCTCACTTAACTGAAGGGGTATGTCAGAATCTAGTTGGAAAGTAGAAGTTCTAACTCCCTTCACAGTATATCTGGCATTATCACCAAATACAACATGTAGACGGGACTCTTTCTCAACAAGATCAGTGAGTTGATCTCTATATCCAGTCATGTGTCTGGAAGCACCACTGTCAATTAACCAAATATCACTATCTGTAGGAACCGTACCTGAGAGTGTTGATATGAAGAAGAATGCTTCATCTTTTATGTCTTTATCTCTCTGATGTGGTTCTTGATCAACATCGGCAGTGGATGCAAATTGTCTTCCTTTCTTCCTGGTAGGACAATCTCTTGCAATGTGTCCATACTTGTCACATCTGAGACACTGAATCCTTGAGTTGTCTTTTCTGTGTTCATGACCTGGAGCTGCTGAAGTTTTCTTGTCTTTGAATGCTTTGTTGAAACTTCTTCTATTTCTTCTGTTTCCTTTCCTTGCATGGGAAGCAAGGGCTTGATTGTCATCAAAATGGGAGTCTTGTACTCCTCTGGATATAAGTCGTGTTTCCTCCTAAGTGCAGTCTATCCATAGACGATCAAACTGAGGTAGATCTGCTCTACCACTGATACTTTGAAGAAATGGTTCCTAATGTCTTGGAAGAGCATTGAGAGTAGTCATGACAAGTTCTTTGCCTGTTATGGTCTCTCCAATGGCACCTAGCTGATCTCTGATCTTTGAGATTTTCATGAAGAGAGTGGCAATAGTGTCAGCTTTCGTCATCTTGATATGTTGAAGTTGGCTCTTCAATGTAAGAGCTCTGATTGTGTTGTTGCTCTCAAACATCTTTTTCAATGCATCAAACATTTCATAAATTGTCTTCAAGGTAGCAATACAAGGTAGTAGATGATCTCTTACTGAGTAAATGATTATCTTACTTGCTTTGACATCATCAGCCTTCTCTTCATCGGTTGTTGATTCTAGTAGAGTCTTTTCTATCAAACTCAATAGGTCACTCTCTTCTAGAGTGATTTGTAGTCTTGATTTCTAGGAGCTGAAGTTGCTTGATCCATCAAGCCTATCCTCCACCAAAGTTTTGTTCATCATTGCTTGTAGATTCTTCACAAACCCTAACATCTAGGCTTAGAAACCCTAGCATTACTTCAAGAAGAAGTTCGTTGGACTTATGACTGCCAACAAGAAGCCCTAGAGGGTTAAAGGAACCCTAGCAAGCTTGCAGAAGTACCTCAATGTTTTGCAAAAACCCTAAAACCGAATTTCTGCAGAATATTGCGGAAACCCTAGAAACCCTAGGGCCAAAAATCAAAAGTTCTTTGATTTGCAATCTGAGAGTCTCTGGAGGTGCGCTGAAGGAGGCCATACACTCCTGTGCAAAAAATTGGCCTCAAAGTTCCAATGTAAAGTGCAAATACTAGCAAAAGAAGGGGAGTCGTTTTTGTAGTTGCAGCAAGGAGGTGACGACCAGTGTTTTAAAAACCGGTGGACCAGAACCGGAAACAGGCCGGTTTGATGTTCGACCGGTTCAAACCGACCAATAAATTGAACCGGTCGGCCGGTTTGGTCATAAACCGGTTGGTTTGTCCCTAAAACCTAAAACCTAAGTAACAGAAAAGTACTTGGCTCATGTTTTCTCATGCAAGTTGGAGTTGTAAGGTGTTTTGGTGTGCAGATGAGGGTTATTTTGCCTTACTAATGCTATTTAAAGATGTCCCCACTCCCTCCATTTCACCCACCCTAGTAATTAATGGTAATGGTAATTAATGGTAAGTAAAAGTGACATTGTCCTTTATCTTTCATTTTCA